>JAGJRP010000034.1:0-123529 GCA_022832235.1 Lepidurus couesii | reverse complement strand
GAAACTTTGCCCGCAATTAGCTGTCTATTTATTTTCTTACTTTCTTACGCAAGTCTTTCGCAAAACAACAAAAACTACTAGTGCCATTTGTGAATTGTTCCTATCAATAAGCTAAGGTATACGGGAGCCTTAATTGGTTTTGCAATGTTTTGGCAGGTTTTACACGCTACTGGTATTGTCCACAGCCTTGTTTGACACACCCCCTTTTAAGAATCTGATCGTGAACGGACTAGTTCTGGCTTCGGATGGCCAAAAGATGTCCAAGAGCAAGAAAAACTTCCCTGATCCCCTTCAGGTATTAAAACGAGTTTCTGATTAGTAATTCAATTGAGCATGGGTTTAATTTGCCTGATTTTTAGATTGTCAATAAGTTTGGTGCGGATGCGTTGAGGCTTTATCTCATCAATTCCCCAGTAGTTCGCGCCGAAAACTTGCGATTTAAAGAAGAAGGAGTGAGGGATATTGTGAAAGACGTTTTCTTGCCTTGGTACAACGCGTACCGCTTTTTTGCACAAAACTTGGAGCGTTGGGAAAGAGTAATATACCTAAAAATATGTAGAATAAATTATAATTGTATTGTTTGTATGTATTTAGGAGGAGAACCTCAAGTTTTCCTTAGACGAAGATACCTTAACCTTGTCTCCTAACTTGATGGATCGCTGGCTGGTGTCGTTCGTGCAATCCTTGCTGGAATTCGTGAAAGCAGAGATGAGAGCATATCGCTTGTATACGGTAGTACCGCGTTTGGTACGTTTCGTGGATCAGTTGACCAACTGGTACGTGCGGATGAACCGGAAACGGCTCAAGGGAGATAGTGGACGTGAAGACTGTCAAAGAGCACTTGAAACTCTATTCAGTGTCTTGTTAAACCTTACCAAGATCATGGCGCCTTTCACACCCTTCTTAACTGAGCTCATGTACAAGAATTTGAAGAGTTCGGTTACCGGAAACCAAAACGACCCTGCTCGGGCCTCGGTGCACTTCCTACCCTTACCTGAACCCAGGTACAATCACAGTCAAATTAATAAATTACTTTTCAAGAAATATCAGATCAATAACATTCTATTATATCTTAATTTTCAGGACTGGTTTGATGGACAGGAATATTGAACGAGCTGTAGCTCGAATGCAGACAGTTGTTGAGTTGGGAAGAGTTATTCGAGATCGTAAAACTATCCCCATTAAAGTATGTTTAAAGCATTTATAGTATTTGTATTAAAGTATCTTAAAGGCTCCCGTATACCTTAGCTCGGTTAGGCGCTTAGCATGGGGAATTTCGGAACACTTTTTTGAGAAAACCAGTGCATGTTATGAAAAAATTCTTTTACAAGGCTCTTGAGTTTGCCCACAGGCAAGCCCACAGGTAGTGCACAACCAAAGCACGATTTTTTCTAATGAGTAGTTAATTAGCAATATGCAAATGAAGTTTGCAACTATGAGAAATACGTAACCTAAAAATATGTTCTTTGGTTGTGCACTAACTGCTAACAAAAGAAAATTTTTGCATTAGATAGTTTTAAAATCTGACAAGCCGTTTTCGAAAAATCTTGTTCCGAAAGTTTGACGACTTGATTTTTTACATTGTGCTGCTACAGCAAACTGTGGTAACAAATCGTATTTTTCATAAGCAAAACAAACGTAGAAACTTTGCCCGCAATTAGCTGTTTATTTATTTTCTTACTTTCTTACGCAAGTCTTTCGCAAAACAACAAAAACTACTAGTGCCATCTGTGAATTGTTCCTATCAATAAGCTAAGGTATACGGGAGCCTTAAACGATTTCTTTTAGTCAAATTTGAAAACAACAACATAATTGTCGCGTTCTATTTTCGTTCTTAGTATCCTCTGAAGGAAGTAGTGGTGATTCATCGGGATCCGCAGTGCTTGGCGGATCTAAAAGCGTTGGAGCGCTATATTGTGGAAGAACTTAATGTCCGAGGTTTGACCTTGACCTCGGATAAGGCCAGCTATGGTGTGACCTTGCGAGCCGAACCAGATCACAAAACCTTGGGAGCGCGTTTGAAAGACGCGTTCAAGCCCGTTACCTTAGCCATCAAGGTAATGAACATGATCTTGTGCGTAAACTAAAGTTAAGGTAATTTGGCTTTGGTCAGGCTTTGAGCGATGCACAGTTACAGACGTTTTTGGCGGAAGGGAAAATGGAAGTCGGAGGCCATCTTCTTGGATTAGATGATGTGCGATTGTTTTATAGCTTCGCTGGAGAAAAGGCAGCCGAATTGGCATTGCAATATGAAGCTCATTCAGACAACGACGTAAATTATTTTGAGGACATTTTATTTTGAGTGTTTCTGAGTATTCGTTTGATTTTTTAAAATTTAATTTCAGATTTTAGTCATGTTAGACATTAGCCCTGACCAAGCAATGCAAGAAGAAGGCATCGCGAGAGAAGTTATTAACCGCGTGCAGAAATTGAGGAAAAAAGCTAAACTACTGCCCTCGGACGAAGTTTTGGTGCATTACCAAGTTTCTCCGAACGATAATTCCTTAGCCACTATCGTCACCAATTATACCGAATTCATAGAAGCGACTATTAAAATGCCTTTAAGGCCCTTGGACGCTGTAAGCTTTTCCAAAACTACTGTTATCATTGAAGAAGTCCAACAGGTAATGTAATGTAAACTTGCTAGATTCCTTCATTGAGTGTTTGTATCTGTTTTTTAGTTGAAAGGGGCTGAACTGAAGTTGGTTGTCACTAAAAACCAGGTTAAGGCGGAAGCAACAGAAACGTTTGTGATTCATGGGTCACCAGCGTGCAAGTAAGGAAAACTGGTTAACTTGATTAACCGTGTTAATTTGTTGCGATTTCTTTTAGGTTTGTGAATTTATTCTTTCATGATAGTAAAGTCGTACGAGGTGGGACTTTACTCTTAGAAAATGCGCAAAGCGAAGCACATTTGACAACAACGGAGTTGCTTAAACAAGTAATTAGCATAAAGCCAATGAAGCAGTACTTTTAACTAACTTGTTTTGGAAGGCTGGACTCGTGTTTAACTTGGTGGAACGGAATGTTATGGTGAAGACGTTGGAAGGAAAAGATGTGGTGGAGTTGGACATTAAAACTTTACATGGACAAACGTTGGTTGTGCATAGCAAGGCTGGGAATAATGGGACAACGAATTTGAACCATTTAGAAGGATCTGTCTGCCGGTAAATGAAGATTAGACATGTTTTATTGAATTGTATTATGTGTTGGGTTTCCTTATAGGTTTGTGAACGTTCAACGAGGGGAAAAAGTGGCTACTGTCTTGTTAGAAAATCCTGTTGGTTCATCTCTACGACCAGCAGAACTACGACAAGTAGTCGAAGCTGCTTTAAGACTGGGTTCTAGTTCGAAGGCCCAATTTTATGCAGATAAAGAGTGCAAAAGCCGCGTGAATTTCCCGGATGGAATTTTGCAGTTTAATGGGAAAACGCTTTACATTTCTGCTTAGTTATTAAGTGATCTGTGAGCGATGGGAGGGAAATACAGCTAATTGAGTGGCTAGGCTTATAGGATGTTTCTTCCTGTTTCTTTTCTTGATATTTTTTGCATCTGGGATTTGAAAATCGAAAGGAAATTCCTGGAAAGCAAGCAATTTGTTGTACTTTAAATCTAGTTCCTAGTCACGCCGCCATTGGCATAACAGAAGCACGACTCGTCGGCTTTGAGCGTGCTTGTGTGGATTTTGATAGTTTCGTAGTTTGACTGTATTTATTTGGTTAATTAAGGCTTTCTAATAAAGATTTCGCGATGGTGAAATTAACTGCGGAGCTTATACAAACGGCTGCGCAGTATATTAACCCTGTCAAAGACCGAGAGCTGGATTTACGAGGTAAGGTTGTTCTTAGCTTAGCACTCGGGATTTGTTTGGATTCAATTTTATAGTCAAAACTTAAACTTCGTTTAACTTTAAGCACATTCGATTAATGTGGACTTGTATTCTAGGTTATAAGGTTCCAGTGATCGAGAATATGGGTGCGACGTTGGTAATTACTCTGAAATCTTGATTGTAATGTTAAAAAAAATCCTAACCTTGCTTATAATAGGATCAGTTTGATTGCATTGATTTGTCCGATAACGACATACGTAAGCTTGATGGTTTTCCGCTACTGAAACGATTGCGTTGCCTGTTGCTAAACAATAACCGTATCATGTGAGTATTCTACTTTCCTAGTCGTAAATAAAACAAAAAATGTCAACTCTCTTTTCCAGTCGCATTGGAGAAGGTTTGGGAGAAGTTTTGCCTGGTTTGAACATGCTGGTACTTACTAACAACCATGTACAAGAGCTGGGCGACCTTGATGCTTTAGCTGAGTTGCCCAGTCTGGAGTATTTAAGTCTGATGCACAATCCTGTCAGTACCAAACCACATTACAGAGCTTATCTGATTTACCGTCTTCCCAAGTTGAGGGTTTTGGATTTCCGCAAGATCAGGCAAAAAGTATACCATATTTGGATTAGCAAATTAATTTGATTACTGAATAATCTTTTAAGGAACGTGAAGCAGCCAAAATCTTGTTTAAGAGCAAGAAAGGAAAGGATCTTGTTAAGGAACTCGCCAAAACCACAGACGAAGTTGCTCCTGGTGCAGAACCTGAAAGAGGACGACCTCAAGGTAAAATCTTCTATAAAAACCGTCCCGATCTACATTTGTATTTGGTATAGTGGCCCACACCGCAGAAGAAATCCGTTCCATACGGGAATCTATTGCCAAAGCATCTTCCTTGGCTGAAATCGAGAGGTTGAACCAGATATTGGCAGCAGGAAACATTCCTGGCAAAAATTTACCTGCATCAAATGGGAAAGGTAATTTTTTTTTTTTTATCTTGACTTTCTTGAATTTCTTGTAACTAATTCCCGATGTACTTTATAGAAGGATTGGAAGAGGAAGAAGAAATGGAGTCGTAACTTTGGAATGTGGCGGGAAGTAAAAGTCTTCGTATTTTGCGAGCATCTCACTTTTGCTGTATTTAGCCCAAGTGTAGATAAACATTTTTTACACATAGTTTTCCGGATTATGTTTGATTCATTGAGTGTTATGGCTCGTTACGCCTCTCGAATTCTCGAATCCATTCAGAAAGAAAACTAAGTTAATTATACAAAACTACACAATACAAATAAATTTGAGCGTGTGAAGTGGAAAATAAGTTTTTTTCTACATTCGCATTTGAATTTCCCGCGAAGTCCTACTTAGCTGTTACGAGATGGCGCTTGTGTCTTAACAGGACATATAAGAGCTAGGGTACTTATTGGGCGTAGCATCCTCACTTGCTTCAGTGTTTGTTCAGTTCTTCGGCGTAAATGGTCACACAATGGACGAACCTGTAGTGTTTGTTTTATTTATTTAAAAGAGTAATAAAGCCATATGGAGATGGTATCGTGGAAGTTATATTCTCATTAGTATTCTGAGCGTATCGTCGTTTTGTATTGGAATGGAGTTGGAGATATGGCTTTAATTCTTCCCAGAAGCCAGGAAAATGGACAAGTATGGCTGTGAAAAACACTTTGTGATGGGTTTTACAGGCCCCAAATCTTGGACAAATTTCCTGCGTAGTGCTCTGGCTACAATAGTGTGGATACTGTTAGTAAATCTAGGACTGGGGATGTCGTGTCCCCAGGTTTGTGAATGTTTAGGAACTCGAGTTGATTGCAGTCAAAGAAACTTGACGACGCTTCCATTCGATTTGCCTGACTGGACAGAAATTCTGTAAGTTCTCCTTTTTTGTAAATCAGATTCCCAGGGTGTCGCATTGAATAGGATTGAGTCATATTACAATGCTTCGTTTGCAAGAGATAGAACAATGCTTTTTATACCTTTTATTTCTTTCCTCTTTCAGGAACCTTGATTCAAACAATTTGACGAATTTCGACGGAGCTGTGTTGGAAGGTTTTCCAAACTTAACTACATTGTAAGTTAACAGATTCCCCCTTCTCTATAGTTTCTAATATTTGGTCTAATTATAGGAATTTGAGTTATAATCAACTGCAAACATTTCCTCCATTACCCCTTTTGGCTAACCTAACTGCCGTTCACATGTAAGTCGCTCGCTTAACTGACTCTTAATATAATTGCATATAAACTTGTTCCTTTGTTGTCAGAACGCACAACCACATCCAACGACTTGAAAGCCAAGTGTGGGTTAATTTAACGACCCTGAAAACGTTGGATTTAAGTCATAACCGCTTGCACGAACTTCCAGCTGGGATTTTTGTGAACGGAAGTCGCCTTCAGATTTTGTAAGAACTTTCTTAAGCTTCGTTAGTCCTATTGTATCTCTACTTTTGTACATAGGACGTTAAGCGGCAATAATTTAAAACATTTGGACCGTAATGCGTTTTACAATTTAACGGCATTGGTGGAACTACGTTTGAGTCGTAATCGACTTTCTCATTTGGCCAAAGATCTATTTAAACGCCTGTCTGCGCTGAAATATTTGTAAATTACCACTTCGAAACCTCTTCTTCGTAAAAGTAATGCAATTTAACCTAGGGAAATCAACCGCAATCGAATTTCGAAAATCGATGGTTTGACATTTGATGGACTAACGGGGGTAACTGTCTTAAAACTACGTCGTAATGGATTAGTCCATTTATCAGACGGAGCGTTTTATAATTTAAAAGCAATCCAGCAGCTGTAAGTTACATTGGAGTATATTTTGGACAACTTTTAATTTTTCGCTTGTAGGCAATTAGACTACAATAATGTTACAGTAGTTAACAAAGCTTGGCTGTATGGATTGTCTACGTTGCAGCAGCTTTCGCTCAGCCATAACAGGATTAGCAACATCGATAAAGATGCGTGGGAATTTTGCCAGCAGTTGGCGGAGTTGTAAGTATCTCTTTCCTTTTTAGTTTTATTTTCATTAAGCTCAAAGAAGCCTCGCTTAACTCGCTACACCAGGAAGCTTTGTGAATTTAAAGCAGTTGTTCTTCGGGAGAAATTTTTTCGTTCGTTCCAGCAAGCTTTTGTTCTACAGTAGTTGCCGTGTCTTGTGGTTGTGATTACTGGTTAGTAGAATCAGACGCTTTATGGAATCAAATTTTAAAGAACCGATTAAAATGTTAAAATTCATAGCATTTTAATCGGTTATTAGAATCACACCTTCGGATATTAGAATCAGTTTCAAAAGAATCTTCACATGTACAGTAACGAAACTAGAGATTGATGCATGGACTTCGCATATTGACCAATGACATTCCTTTTATGTCGTTTTGACCAATCCTGACATATTTACAGTCTACTATTACACTAAGGGGGAAATCCCTTCTAAACTCCCCAGCCAATTAAATGAGCAGGTTATTCGATTGAATGACCGATTCCTTTAATTGACTGGGAAAACTAGAAGGGATATCGTGTTGAGGACCCTACCTAAATGTACGAGTATTAGTTGCGTTAGTTGTATTAGTATTAGTTCAAAGGCGTAGTGTTAGTTGTTTTAGACGTGTGGTTATATAAACATGGCGACGAACAAGAAAAGAGTTGATTTAAATGTAAAAGAGAAGTTGCGGCTCATTTAAACTTATTTAAACTTAAAGTTAAATTTAGAAGATTTGCCACAAAGAGAAGCGGTCGTTAAATTCGGAATTCCTCAATCGTACCTATCAAAATTGTTGAAAAATCGTTACGAAATAGACAATAATGGGTGTAGTGAATCTAGAAGGACATTTTTTAAGTGTCAAAAAAATAGACAATGCTTTGTTTCTTTGGTTTAAACAAGTCAGTTAGTTTCACGCGCCGATTAGTCGTACCATTCGATTGCATGTTTCCGATTTTCGGTTATTAGAATCAATATTCACTTGACAAACGTGGTAATAAGCGGCATGTATGTACTGTATTCGCATTGCTAATGTATGGAATAGGTATATTAGGTATGGAATAGGTCTCAGTATGGAATAGGTATAGTTTAATTTAAAAGCAGGAGGGACGTCAGCTTAATTAAGCCATGACAGTCCCAAGTTCCAAAGATTGTGTGCTGGGTATGTCTTGCCATACCCCACGGTTCCACCATTAAAAACGGCAAGGAACCGCGTGCCATTCCAGTAGGACAAGCACCCTTTTATGAGAATTTCCGGCGACTTTTACCTATAAAAGTATTATTATACTTTTTTATAAGTCACTTAGTACGGGATTTTCACTAGAATCAAATTTCACAATTAGTTTCTGAAAGTAACTATCTACGTAAACGCATAATCGATTACCTATATCGAGAGCAAGTTTACGATTAAAGCGAGTTTAAAAATTGTTCAATTTTTCGTTCTTAAAACAGGGATTTAACCGACAATGAGCTACATTCAGTGGACAAAACTACCTTTGCCAAATTACCCAAACTACAATACCTATTATTGGATCACAACAAAATCGCTTACGTTGAAGAAGGTAGTTTTGCTGGTTTACCGTCAGTGCATTCTTTGTAAGTTTCCGAATCTTTGTTAATTTTTTTAAACGGGTTTGGGGTTTGTATGACTAACTGAACGCTTGTACTTAGGGAGTTGAACTACAACGAAATATCCTGGTCGGTAGAAGACAGTAATGGCGCATTTGCTGGCTTAGCCCATATACGGAAAGTGGGATTGGTCGCGAATCGCATCAAATCCATTGTCCGCAAAGTGTTTGCTGGCATGGATAACCTCGAGCACTTGGACCTGCGCGATAATGCGGTTGCCACCATCCAAGAGGACGCCTTTGTAGACCTGAAAGCTCTCAGAATGCTTCAGCTCAATACCAGCAGCTTATTGTGCGACTGCCACTTGAAATGGTTTCCGATCTGGCTAAACCGCACCGGGTTGGCCACAACCTCTGTCAGTGCACTCTGTGGCCACCCTGAGCCGTTATTTGGGAAAGTTGTGAACGAAATCTATGCCGAAGCCTTTACATGCGGTAAACTAACTTAAACCGCCTTCTCAGACAAATCAATTCATATTCTTTGCTATTTTTGCTATTTTATTAGACGATTCTCCCAAACCGTATATAACGGACGAGCCTAAAACGCAAGTTGCGTTGAAAGGAGAAAATGTGTCGTTGCTTTGCCAAGCAGAATCTACGGCTGAAGGATCCATGACGTTCGTTTGGAAGAAAGATAATTCCGTGATGAAAACAGGTTTAGTTTTCACCACTGCACGGTCGTCGGACGGAAAAACAACGCAGATGACCTCAGATCTGACGTTGGCAAACGTCACTGACACGGACGCAGGACGGTACCAGTGTATTGTGTCCAATAACTTTGGCTCGACCTACTCTAACAGAGCCAGGATCACAGTCCACGTCTTTCCGAGTTTTACCAAGCGCCCAACGGATGTTAAGGTCAAAGTAGGTGCCAATGCGCGGTTGGAGTGCGCGGCGGACGGACAGCCTGCTCCGGAGATAGCTTGGAAGAAAGACGGCGGCGATGTAGATTTCCCTGCAGCGAGGGAAAGACGAATGCACGTCATGCCCACAGATGACGTTTTCTTTATCGTGGACGTCAAAGCGGCTGATGCGGGAGTATACAGTTGTACGGCAGAGAATGCTGCTGGGTCGGTGGTCGTAAACGCCACTTTGGCGGTCCTCGAGCCACCGTTCTTTGTAAAATCTATGGAGAAGAAGGAAACGATCGAAGGGGAAACGGCGGTTTTGGAATGCATGGCAGGCGGCTCGCCGAAACCAAAGTTGACCTGGAATAAGAATGGCGAACCGCTTTCGGTCACGGAACGACATTTTTTCACAGCCGACAACCAGCTGTTGATCATCGTTCAGACGCGGGTAGCCGACGCAGGACGCTACGAGTGCGAAATGTCGAATACTCTAGGTACCGAGCGCGATTTTGCGTTGCTAACGGTTTTAACCATGGGTGGAGGAGGTGTGGCGTTCTTGGACGACGAGTCCGCGACCACAGGGATTATTATTATTGTTGTGGTCTGTTGTATAGTCCTTACGTCACTTGTTTGGGTCATTATTATCTACCAAACGCGGAAACGAGCCGCCCCGGGGAGCCCTGGACTGGCTAAAAGTATTGTAGATCAGCCAAATGGACTACTGGGAGCCCATTTGCCTGAAGGAGTGGAGTTTATAGCAGTAGAAGAAGATGTGGTGGAAATTGACTCGACACTAGCTGAGGTGGATCCGGAGATGGATTTGGACACTCCTTTGCACTACCCGGTTAGTCACCGTTACTCAAGTATTATTGTACCCAGCGAAGAAGCGGAAGCGCCTCGGCCCTCACAGCCGCCATTTTGTTTAGCAATGGCGGACAACTCAGATTCAGAGCAATCTTCTGGTAAAGACTCCGGAACGGGGGACTCAGCCAAGAAAAGTCAAGAGGATTTAGTGGCGTTCCAACAACAGTACCGGTACCCTTACAATGGCGGAGTGGAAGGAGAACATGTGGTTTTGATGACGTCACCTTTTGAAAACGCAGCACGGGAACGGTTTGTTGAGTTTGGAACGCGGGCGAACCCGTTGAGTACATTTAACAGCGGGAGAAGTGATCATTCCGTTTACAGAAAACCTGGACTGGGAGCTGAGACTTATGACAGTCGTAGTCATAAGAAAGTCCATTCCTCAGGTAGACCGCTTCTGCGACCCACGTCGTTCGTGATGGTTCCTGACAGTGAAGTTGCTCGGAAAGCTTTGGACTTTCCTGTGTGTGCCTATAGTTTAGCAAGGCGGGAAGATTCGTGATCCTTGTGGAGTTGAGGAGAGATTTCATGAGCCAAAAGTTTGAACTTGTGTTAGGCTTTTGAGTTTTTAAAGAGCTTGTATGCAAGAGTCCATTTTCTCAGTTTATTATTACTATTATTATTAGTTGTTGTTGGTAATGTACAATTTCATTTCTTTTTGGTATGTTTGTGCCGGCAACTCGCTTGGGCAGCTGAACGCTTTTTGAGTTTACTGTCAAGTCTTCCGTTCTACCTCTAAAAGACTACTTTGAAACTTTGAGGGATTTGCGTGTCCTGTAAAGAAAAAAACGTGTAGATTCTCCCTGGGCACTAAAATCCTTTTATTTCTTTGATTTTACAAGTGTACGCGATCTTGCGGAACCGTATTATTCGAAGCATTCCGTAATAAGAAATATGTCATAAGTACTTCCCGGGCTTTCTTTGTGTTTTTGGCCGTTGTGTTTCGGAAAGTTGTGTGCTTTTAGCGCTAAAGTTATGTGGCGTTGTTGAAGTGCGCTACGAGCAGTTGCGCTCCTCGTTTTGCACTACTAGTTGGCATTCAAATTTTGTTTTCCAGTGGTTGAACGAGTGGTAAATTTTCTATTTCATTTTAGAAATTCTATTTAAAATCTTTTGTTTTATTTTTACAATTGTTGAAACAGCCATAAGTTCCAATGCATGATGGTGCGATTGAAACTATCTCACAGAACCCCAAGTCAGGTAAAACTTGTCACTTTTAGCCGTTGGCCAGCTTCTCATTGTTCAATTGTTTTAGGGTCTCTACAATCACGCAATACCAGGGAGCATGTCAAGACTGACAGTCCTCTTAGTCCCGAATGTACGAAAAACGACGTTGTGACCATCAAGCAGCAATATTTAAAGACGCCTAGTCCTACTACAATTACAAACAGTGCTCACCTTCATGGATCCTCTTCAGCTCCAAACGCGTTATCCATAGCCCATGCTCATTCCAGTACACCCAAATTAAAAGCTCACATTCTGGGTCAGCATTCTACTCCTACAAAACTATATCGCAATCCTTTTGAAGTTGATTTGACGGACAGACTTCATTTACAGTCTTTCAGTCCTAATGTCTTCGCCACAGTCACAAGTCCATCACAACTTGAAGTACTGCTAGTTCCCCAAAAATGCAGTAATTATTACAGAATAATTTACATTCTGTTCTCATAGCACGCTTCTTTCAACTGGGATATTGACCAAATGGCCGCCATTAGGCCAGCAGAAATTGGACTCTCGCCATGGAAAAAATACGAATCCCCTGATCCGGCTAATGAAGCTCGCGCTCAAGAAGCTATCAAAAGGTACATTATATTGCCTAATTGCATCAAGTTTAAGAGTTTGTTAAATTTGTTGACTTTTTGTTTCGAAACCAGATTTTTTAGCCAACCAGAAATCGCTCCTAGCCCTTGGAGTCTTCCTTTTGCCAAAACTGTTTTACAGGAAAAGCCTCATGTTACTAAATCAAGCAATGGTAATCGAAAATACAGTTAAGCCAACGAATGTTTATTAATTCTTCTTTTATTGTTCGTAGCATGGACCCAAACGTCGTTATCCTTTCCTCCTGAACTGCCCAAAGAAGTGGAAGACATCCTTTCCAAATATATGTGCCAAGAAATAGTAAAAAAACAAAATAAAAACTACGATTTTCAGCAGTTAATCGGTCTTCTCTTCTAATCGGTATTATCTTTTGATATTATAAAGCCTGCAGTGGGTCAATCGCCTCTCTCGGATTCCGAGGAATCCAATTTAAACGCTTCAAGCTTACGGAGAAAACTCTTTTCGCACCTCGAAGAATCACCTGATGATGAACAACTGACCATGTCCCAAGGCCCGAAACCGTATTCGAGTCCACCCTGGGTAAGAAGCCCTATTACATTTATCCCATTTGTAAATTTTTTCTATTTTTTTTTTTATTTACATTCGTAGTTTGACAGTGTGCCGAGTCCGTATCCTTTACCTGCTTCTCAAGACGTTCCAATTGTACCGCCAAGCCCTGCCTCTCCCTGCAGTCGTAGGTTTCGCTCTAGATCTCCCTCCTTATCCCCTATTTCGCAAAGCAGACTATCTTTTGTCAGTATGAAAGCCAGTCAAGATGCGAACATGATTATGGTATGTTTCTAAATTTGTTTTCAGTGGAAATTTACTTTTGTTCTCAAGTCTTTGAATATGGAAGGGTGCTCCTACGAGTCAGGTTTATGTGATGAATCTGGGGATGAAACTAGCAATATTATGGATACCGATTTCGTGTCTGCGAAACTCAGAGACGGGTCTGATTTTACGATTTCGCAAACTTCGAAGGAGGTAAAAAACAGAAATGTGGAAATTTTGTGGATTATTTTTATTATTATTTTCTGTTTCTAAATAGACTCAGGGGCTTAGTATTCCTTTTACCGAATCAATGCAAGTAAGCTCTGATACCGGTTATATGAGCAGTAGTCTTCCAGGGCTCCAGAACAACGAATGGACAACTCGTTCGGTTCACTTTTACTCACATGTGACAAACTTGCCATCAGAACAAAGAGCAGAGTTGGATGAAAAAGAATATAGAGCCTAAAATACGGATCTTTTTTTGGACGGTAAATCATTATTGAAACTGCATTAGGTAGTTCTTATTTTAACATTTGTGTTGTATGTTTGAATGGCTGGTTTGGGAAAAACTGGCGGAATGAAATGACGTTAGACAGATAGATGAAAATAATGTTTTATTTCTATTTTTATATTAGTATACAGTCGAGACCCTATAAGTGTTTTAAAGATTCTAATTTGATAGTAAAATCAACGTTTTTGCCCAGAATTTTTGAAATTTCTTGGTTCAGTAGATTGTCCAGAGATTTTCCATTATGACTATAAATCCATTGACCGTTGATCCAATCGTAGCGTTTAGGACCACTTACAGGTGACGAAAGCCAAAGTTGCTTGTTAGGACTTTGCTTGTTTATGACGTAAATGCCACTTGAACCCATGTTTACTGAAAGAACGCCATTCTAATGGGGGAAAATCATTAAACGCACTATTTGGAATTCTAGAAAGTTGTTACTGATAACGTAACGTCGGCGTCACCCGCCATATCCGAGTTATCTATCAGTTCCTCAAATGTTTCACAAAGAACTTCTAAAGTTTCGTCGCTAACTTTGTTATATGTACTGACTTCCAAGGTGCTGCAAACAAACATACATATTTCAGCGCCAAAAAAAAATTAGGTTCTAAAGACTTACTTATCGAAACTTTGATGAGCACAAGCTGAGAGATACAGCTGTCTTGGCGTAACAGGTTGATGGAAATGTATCATGGGTTGAGTTTTCTCCAGCAAAGCGGTAACATTTGTTGTCGGTACCGGCAGAACACTCATCACGTGGTAACTTCGTCTCCATCTCCAAAAATTAGATTTTAAGGGACGAGGGAAAAAAGGAGACAGTTTAACAAACATTTTTCCTAACTGGTTTAAGATTTGGTAGTTTAGCTATTATAGTTATATTTTTCAAGAAAATTTCTGTTCGGATGAATCAACTTTTTTGTTATTGTTGTGAGACTAATAGATGCGTTATTTGCCGCGAGAGTGCACAACTTCGCAAAGTAGGCAACCCAATCTAACCTAGAAGAATTACCCTAATTGCTTCTTGCTTGAAACAAAGCTATTAGTATCTCCGCATCGACCCATGGGGCTGCTATTCCCTCCAAAGTGCAACGATGAAGCCGCAAGCCGGATGAAGCTAACTTAAACTGCACTTGGAAGGAAATTGGTACTTCCGCTATCGGCTCTTGGCGCTGCTGTTCCCCTCCAAAGTGCAACTAAACCGCTGTGGTTATTGTTTTTGTCGTTATAAAACTATTGGATTATAAAATTATGCAAATGAGATGTTTGACTCCCCTCGGAATTCATTATTTGCTTATTTGTTGTACCAAACTTTCCCCGTAAAATATTGTCTCCAGAAATGTCCTTTTTGTTGTACGGTTTGTAATTTTAGAAATAAAATCGAAAATTTGGGAAATTTTTGCGAGATTTTTCAAAAAATCCGCTCAAAGGGGTGGCGCCTACCAAAAAAGGACGAATCCTATTGGTGGATTCGGCCAAAAAGTGGGCGTGGCTTCTTTTCGAGCCAGGAAAGCTTTTTCAGGGCTTTTCTCCATAAGGAATAATGTTAAATCAAGGGGTACCCCTTGAAAAATCGTCGAAAAATGAAAGCCTCGCCCCTTCCCCTTTTCCCAGCTCGGTTTCCAGTTCCTGATATTCGAGCTCATGCTGCCGAAGCTACACAATTTCGAATATAGGAATAGGAACCTCGCCGGGAAGGCATAAGGTATAGAGAAAGGAACCATTTAATATTTCGTTTTTTCGATGAAATAAAGTGGGCCGACCGGGTTTCGAACCTGCGACCTTCCGATCACAAGGCTTGCGTCTTATCCACTCGGTCATACGCTTATATACAAATAGCGTTGAAACTTCTATAACTGCAACATATGAAGTAAGCTGGTCTACGGCGTATGTTGATACTTGATAGTATTCCATCTATTGCTCGATTTATAAAAATCTAAAATTCTTCTAAAAGGTCCCTTCAAAAATCGTCAAAAATTGAGAGCCTCGCCTCCTTTCCCTGTTCCCAATAGAAATGTTACGGTTTGCCTTTATACCCATACCTTGTACATTCTCTAGAAATTTGAATAATATTATATTTTTGTGTTGTATTTCTTTGCATAACAGACGAGCACACCTATCTTTCCTTTTTCCCTGTCTGCCATTCACCATTTCCCGAAAGCGAAAGCCAAGCTGTTCAAGTTTTAAGTTGTTTATTCGAATTTATAAAGCTCAAATGAATACAAGAAAAGAAACTTAAGGCAACAGATGATTAAACGACAGTGTCTGGAGTATCAAAGTAAAACCCACGAGTAGAAAGCAGAAAGGGACAGCAATATAAGAAGTTATCTCAATTATCCAGCTTATCCATTACTTTTCGGCAGTAATACGCTTAGTGGCAGTGCCAATATGGCAGCTGCTCACTTTCGTTGCAAAGCGAAGCGAGTTAACTGTTTCACTGATACAATTGTCCTTCGGTGACACATTGACAAACATCAAAGTTTTGGAATTCCCACCCAGTGAGCACTGCAACAGATGCGTGAGCTTCGAATTCCGGTAGGGGATATGATCGTTCTACAACGTAAGAATAAACCAAATTAACTTTTAAACTTATTCTTTCTTTCAGAACCTAGATTACCTTGTTTGCCAATGCCAAAATAACATTGCTCAGGTTTGCCAACGATTTGTTGATATTTTTAGTCTCCGTCAATCGAGCACCGGTGGATCCAGAATCCTTCAATCGCTCCGAACCCGCCAAATCAACCAAATGCAACGTACCTACAGTACATTGCAAAATTACTTTAAAACTCCATCTGAAAACCAACTCAAAATCCCTTTTTTTTTACCTTGACAGGACTCGCTCGTGTTGTCGTTTTTGCCCACGATCTTTAAACGAAAAACGCTGTGAGACCTGGACGAGCGTTCATTGCAATTAGTAACGGCCACAGCTCGCTGTTGTTGAGCTTGGCTTAGGAAACGGTAGACACTTGCAGCATTAGTGACATCAACCACCTATTTATGTTTTAAAAAATATTTACTTAAAAAAAAAAAATGTTTGAAAACTGTTTTTACCTTCAAGTTGGTGACTATCATTTCATTCCCCTTTTCTCCTGCTCGAATGTCATGCTGCAAATTGTCTTTCTGGTTACCCAGCAGATCGCGTAGTTGTTCATTGTAGATTTCCAGAAAGGACGCTTGGACGGTGTAGTCCCAACCTTTTGCTTTCAACTCTTCAAAACGCTGAAAAATCAACTCAACCGTACGGGGAATCATGCCTTCCGATCCGTCGGTGGTTCCACCTTCCATCGTGTGGGTTTTGCCCGACCCTGTTTGGCCGTACGCAAAGACGCATACATTGTAGCCATCCAAAGCAGACTGGAATTACAACAGAAAATAAAGAACATTTTGTTTTTAAAAAAATACAAATAATGAGCAATTGTTTAGTTTTTTATTTCATTAGCAGAATTTGGTTTACCTGAACGAGTTGGGAAATTTCGCCGAACACGTCAGCTTGCTCCGACTCTGGTCCAAATACGCGATCAAACGTGAACTCCAATTTATCGTTTTTGGACTTCAGAGTCTCATTAACGCTTTCACCTGCCACAAAATTATAAAAATTTTATTGATAATAAATTAAATATTTTTTAATAACATATTTCTTAATTGATAATACATAAAATTTATTACATTTTAACAGTTTTTACCTGCTGGTTTGGTAATTTCTACCGTGTTTTGATCTACTGTTTTCAAATGGGATGTTGTAGCACCATTATCGAAGGATAGCAAAGGCCTAATACGGCAAAACACTCGAATGTTTCCCTGCAGAAATAATTTATTAAAATTCTAAAACATAGCTAGATTCAAGCTAACCTTCAGCTCTTGAATAGTGTTATGGAGTTTACGACGAATACTTTCTTCTTCCATTAATTTGGCGTTCAAAAAAGCGACCTGGGCTTCTAAAGTGACTTTCAAGTTTTCCAGTTCTTCATTTCTCTTTTCGGACACTTCCAAACGAAGGGAAGTTTGCTCCAAGCGAGTTTTAACTCCTTGTTCTGCTGCACTGAGCTCCGCCACAGTATTCTGCAATAAAAAAACTGAGTGATAGCCTGTTTAATGAAGATTTAGTTACAAAATACCTTTAGCCCCCTTATTTCCGTTAGATTTGCCTGGATTTCACCCTCTAATCCTTCTTTCTGGCGTTGCAGTGCTCCCAATTGATGTACAAGATTTTGGACTTTATTTTCTAACGCCTCTTTATCAGCTGTTTCACTCCTGGAATAAAACTCGATGTCATAGAAGCGTAGTAATAATAATTAAACGCCTACCTCAGCCTAGCTTTCAGTTGTTCTATTTGCTCTTGTAAAGAAAGAGCCAAAAGGTCCCGTTCTTTCAAAGCGCCTTCAAGCTTGAGGTTGGTCGTGTCCAAAACTGTAATCTGTCCCTGACTGGAAACTTTCACGTTTTCGAGTTCAGCTAACCGGGCTTCCATTGCATGCATTCGGGACTCGAATACAGTCTCCCCAGCATTACTCTTGCTGTTCGGTCCTAAGACTGTCAAAGTAATAAACTATTTCATTTAAGGAACTTTTAGAGAAACTACCTTTAGGCAATGGAGCTCTTCTGTTAAAAGCGGAAGCTAGTTCGACCCGAAAGCAACCCAGAATAACCAATTAGCTTCTTTTACGTTAAATAAAGCAAACTACTTACTCGAGGCATTGGGCTGAACATTGTTGGATGTAGTTAAGGGCCTTCTGGATGTTAAAAGTCTGGATGTCGCAGTGGTAGAAGACGATTTAGCGACAGTGGGCTTTGCCAAGTTAAGCATTGATCTTGATTTTGTTAGATTTGATGTCGGCCGTGTAGTTGTAGATAAAGCAGGCTCTGTTAACGTTAGTTGTACAAGCTCAGTAAAGCAATTTTAGCTTGATTTAAAATTACCTTCTTTAGACCGTTTGGAAGCAGGAGCTTCCCCACCCGTTCCTGATACACTTGGTGGTCTTTTCTGAGCCACAGGTACAGCTAATGAAATGGCTGGTTGCACCAATCTGGAAGGGATGCCCGAGCCAGGCTTTGGAATACGACTTGTATTCATTTTCGATTTTGCCGTTAAATTTTTAAAATACGTAGACAGTTGTAAAAGATTAGACCCAGATTGGTGATGAAGTACAAGTAGTACGTATAGGACGCGTCGCGTAAAAAATTTCTGTAAAAGTTAATAAAAGCTTTATACTATACAGTGTAAGTTTGTTTTATGTTTATGACTTACTATGAACAAAAGGTGTATGTTTTAAGTAAATTAGTAAACAAAATCTTTGAAATAAATTACCGTGAAAACGCTTAGCTTAAAACTTGACGAACACACCACGAAACAAAGGCCTTCAAACGGCGAAGCACAACAGCAGCTACTAAATTCAAAGCTGGGGGAACGGTTGTGATTGGCTAAGCGGAAAAGAAGATGGCCGCCAAGTTTCAGTACTCAGTCTTTAATACTCACACTAGATGGCATGCCGATGCATTTTACTGACAAAATGTACAAAATATGAACTTGTAAAAAGATGTACATTTTATGTAAATTAGTAAAAAAAAAAAAACTTTCAAATTATCTTGAAAACGCTTAAAAATTGACTAATACACCACCAAACGAAGGCTTTCAAATGGCAAAGCGCAACAACAGTTGTACTAAATTCAAAGCTAGAGAACGGTTGTGATTGGTCTAAAGTAAAACGAAGATGGCCGCGAAGTTTCAGTAATGAGCCTTTAACCTTCGTGGTAGATGGCATGCTCATGCAATTTAATAAAAAAAAAACTTTGATTTATTCCCTAATGTTTAAAGGTGGTGGGGGAAAAAATGAAAAAAAGTTTAAAAAAACTTCGCCGGTGAATAAAGCAGGCAAAAAACAAAAAATAAGGACAAAATCCAGTAAATTGTAATCGGCCTTTTTACATAACTTTTCTGGCCCTGAATCATGACTAAACTCTTTTTATGTGCGTGGATAAAAGCTCTCAGAGAGTATATAAAATTGTCATCGGGCAAGTAACTTCGAGTACATACTTTCAGTACTCTCCTTTAATTTCATCATATCATGCTGGATGCGCTCAGTGATTGTCTGTCGCAAAAGCTCGGGTGACAGCCCTTTACTCTTCAAATCTTCAACAAGGCTCCCCAAATCTATGGGCTCGCCAACATTTAAAAGCACCTGGTTACCCCATTTGAATCGGTAGGGTTCCACATTAGGTAATATTTTGTCCATTCCAACATGCCAAATGGGCAGGATTAATGGCAGCGTCTTGCATTCTGCAAGCATTCGTCCAATTCCCCATTTAAACCGCATAACTTCATTCGTTTCATTGACTTTTCCCTCAGGGAATATATGGACCCATTGTCCTTGATTGAGCCTGTCGATACAAAAATCCAACGCTCGCTGAAACACCAATTATTTTTTTAGTACCAGCTTTAAATCTACTAAAAGCTTAAGATAATCTACCTGGTAAACTCCGCCTCCTCTGACTACAGGTATACAATTCCCCCTTGCGAAGAATTGCGAATGTAGCTGATTAGTGAAGCAAATGTCATGAGCTGCCAAGGACCATCTCATTAAATCGGGTTGAAGCAATAATTCAAAAGGAAGGACACCTAATTAACTTAAGTTACTTATTCTGAAACAAATAAAATTCCGGCCTTGAAATGTCAAAACTTATTATTATCTTACCCCATAATCCTGGATCATCAAAGCATGACGCATGGTTGGTCACCGTCAATAATGGTATGTGTTTAGGTCGTCTTCCAACAGCATCTTCTAAAATTTGTCTGTTATGGACTTCCACTTTGTTAAAAACCGCTACGAAAAAAGCAAAACATCGTCCAAATTAAAAAAATAAATAAAGATAATTATTAATTAGAGAAGATTCTTACATATCATAAGCTTGCTAATAACACCCACAGTTCCAAAGGTTATCCGACTAGATAGTCTCCAAGACCATTTATTTAGGTCGTTGGGAAAGGGCCATTCTACGGTTGAAGTTGGTTTTGTTGACATTTTGTGCAATTTCCACAGAAAATATAAACAACCTAGAGCGCAAGGCACAAGAATGGTCCCAGGGTCCATAATTTATTGATTTTCACACCAGCATGTGTACGCAGAACGCTACACACGCACCTACCTCTAAAAAACTGATCAGTAGCCCTGTTCCAAAGTCCGCTCAGTCCTAAAAATCATCCAGTTAGCACCGCCCCTCATTGGCGCTCATTGCCAGCGCGGGAAATTTAAATTTACGTTTTGTTAAAACAAAATTCGAAACAAAATTCACATTTCTAGTCAAATAAACTTGTTGAGATTCTTTACTGCTTTTCTTAAATATGGTTAAGACCATACCTACCCACCTAGAATATTATGATTTGATAAGAAATTCGGTAACATTTGCATAATTAAACCATATATTTAAAAAAGGAAAGAGCTACATCCA
The DNA here is from genome assembly GCA_022832235.1 of Lepidurus couesii. NCBI lineage: Eukaryota > Metazoa > Arthropoda > Branchiopoda > Notostraca > Triopsidae > Lepidurus > Lepidurus couesii. The sequence continues at coordinate 102,837 of JAGJRP010000034.1, read as the reverse complement.
AACTCATGATGCTAGATCCAGTTTCTTGAGCTTCTCCAAGTCGTAGAACCCAGCTTTGACTTGTCGTCCTCCAAAAAACCTGCCATTTATGTCCACCACAGCTGCATCTCCCAAAACAAGATGAAGTATACGACCCAAACTAAGCCATAGTTGTTAAGAAAATACCTTTAATAGCAGACTCCACTCGCTTAAATTCCACAAAAATCCGTACAGCTTCATCATCAGGAACCCCCGGCATCTCATACAGTACCACTTGGACCACATCGCCATATTTTGTCTGACATTCCTCCTTCACTTCCGGTTCCAGGTCATCGTCTACCTCGCCGGGCCCCACCATATTCTAACAACATTTTTCTATTAATAAACGTTTAATTTTCGTAACACAAAAAGTTACCCTTAAAAGAACCACTTTAGAAGGATTTTTCATTAAGTCGGTGATGGATTGTGGTTCGTTTTTGGCGTTGGCAGGGGGCGTGCCTACTGCAGGGACGGGTGGAGGGAAAAGGGGAGGGAGCATTGCCAATTCTTTAGCTTCTTGTTCAGCAATGATCCTTCCTCCCCGTTTGCTCGTTTTCTCTACAACCAAGGCAGTCGAAATGCCCTGCTGTAACTTACCCAAGCCTTGCCCTTCCTAAAGGGGAGAATTTTATAACAAATACAGCGAAGAAATAGAAAGTTCGGTATTTTACTCTAAATCCATATTTGGCCATAATTTTGGCAGCTACAGACTTCCCGCCAGAAGATCCTGATTCTTGTAAGGAAGGAGGAGGTGCAATAGCTGCTCCCATACCTAAAAGCATAAACGGGGTCATATTTACTCAAAATGAACAGAAAATGAAAGAAAAAGAATCAGGAAATCTTTTCTACCTGGTCTTTTAACAGCCATTTCTTCTTCATCATCACTGACAGGTCGTTTGGAGAATCCTGAACTAGAAGAAGAGTTTCGTTCTCTGCCTTGTTCTCTATTCGTGCTCTTGGATTCTTTTATATCTTTCCCACGACTTTTTCGCTCCGATCGGTCAAAGTCATTCCGCTTGTCACGACGTTCTGGATAAAATAAATAAATATAAATAAGCGGTTGTTGTAAATAGCGGTCATCGCTCACCTTTCATGATCTTTTCGTAGTCGTTGGGGGTCGTGGGATCGTATTCACCTTCAATGTTCCATTCATACTCGGAAGAAGAACAGAAAGGCGGTTTAGTAGCATTAGGAACGAACCTGGGCTCTTGCTGTGAAATAAAGAATTTAAGAAAACAAAATAATAAGTGGGAAAAAAAAGATCAATACTTTCACGACAGGACTTGAAGACGCGAATTTGGTAAATGAAGGAGTTGAAGGACTGGCTTCGTTTTCTTTCTTAATGACAACTTGCTTCCTCAAAGCTTCGCGTTTAGGCTAAAACGAAAAAATACATTACCTTCAGAAATTGAGAAATATTTAGGACTATGAGATACGGAGAAATACTTGTGTAGTGCCAGCTTTTTTCAGGTGCAGATGAGACTGAAACATTTTCATTCCAGAAGCCCATGATGGCATGGCTGGTTTGGCGGCACTTCCAGACGGTTTTTCTTGGGGGTCCAAATCATCATATAGCATGTTACTAGCTCAGAGTTAGACTGATGCAAATTAATTAAATACAAGGGTTTAATCAAAAGGAAAACACAGTGTGGTCTAAACAATTCCCAGCGCCATCTGCAATGTTGTAGGCGTGGCTTCTAAAGCTGGCGTTACATTCAAATGAAATGGTGCAACGTAAAACCTTCAAGCTGAAATCTCAAATTTCGTTTGGAACCCATTTTAGTGTATTCATCGATTGCATAGTTTGCAAATCTATTTTTTAAATTAAGCATTCAATCGCATAGGTAATAAGCAGGAATAATGTTTGCCGCCGTTTTAACGAACACGTGGTCGGCTGGGCGGGAAAATGTAGAAGTTACTGGAAGGTAAGTTGGACAAGAGCATAACTTTTTCTCAAGTTGCTAAATTTAAATTTAGTGCACAATTCTTAGTCGTACAAGTGAGAGTGGCTGTGAGCAGGAGAACTGCTTCCCAAACCCGGAACTTGCCTTGAGCCTGGCAACCGATGTATGAGGACGGGGCCCCGTACGGGTTGAGGACGCGGTCGAGGAGTGGGACGTATTACTGCAGAAGGACGGCCTGTCGGTCTTGGTGTTGGTCTCGAGTTTTTGCTTGGCGTTGGTCTTGGGGTTGGTCTTGGGGTTGGTCTTGTGGTTGGTCTTGTGGTTGGTCTTGGGGTTGGTTTACTGGTTACCGTGGGAAGTGGACGAGGCCCTAGGAAGGCCGGAACATTATTTACTCGTACTGGACTGCCGCTTACTGGTAACTGGCGCCGAGCTCGTAGAAGGGTGAGTTCTTCGGACTTCAAAGCTACCTCATTAGCCATTATCTCCACCAATTTATGTTCCTCAAGATGTGTCTGACCATGAACAACGGACAGCATGTACAGAACCACTAGCAAAGGTATCTAGAAAGCGGGAAAATGAAACTAAAGTTAATGTTCAAAATATTAAATTCGTAATTACCTGCCAACTAAGCATTTTGGATCGGGCCATTGCTCTTTCTTATTGTAACCGGTACGTTAAGCCAAATTTGACTGGAGAAAAGCACCTCAGACCCCCTGTTTTATAGAGCAGCTAGCGACTTAATTTAAATCTAAAACCTCTGTTAAGACGTGACAAGCTTTTTATATTTAAAAATAACCCATCTAACTTAGCAACAGACACAAAAAAGCCATTCAGACTATTCGTGCGAGTGTATAACCTTGTCACTATGTGGAAACTATACGTGCATACACTATTTGATTCGCCTACTTAAAAGATCATGGATTTTAAAAGCTATGTTACATCCGTAATATCAACTAGAAATAACTAGTTCTGCTGTCGATAACGTACCCAAAAGAAACATTCGTAAAGGTTTTATATTTGCATATAAGTTCGTAATTGCAAAAATTGTTTTAAATCTTTTTTTTTTTTTTTTTTTTTTTTTTTTTTTTTTTTGTATTTAGAACCAGCGTGAGCATTTGCTCTTTGCGGCTTATCTAACGATGCATACAAAACTGGTAGCATTACAGAATTAGTAACACAATAAACCATTATTAGTTATTACATTTCACATGTGGGTCAATTATAGCTGACTATAATATGGCCCTTTCCTCCTTGAGGATGGACATAGCACTTTTTATGAAAGAAATGGTTGCTGGGAATGCTTTAATATTACGGAGAAAAAGCTCGGCATTGTAATGGATCTTTAGTTTAGAGAGTTCTCTTATTAGAATCGCTCTTGATTTATTCGCTCTTGTTTTAAATCTTGTCTGCATTATAGTGAAACAAAATGTAACGTACTTTTTTTCATTGTTGAACTCTTATAAAGATCAGAAGGGTTGTTTAATCAAGTTATGTTTTTGTTTACAGCCAACAAGTGTTTTGCAATAATCTAACGGGATTCCAAGGATGATCATTATGTATGCGGCTCCAGACAACATAAGCGCGTCATCTTCCATTACGTCAACACTGATCCCGCCACCTCTACTCTGAATGTTAATCCCAATTTTTTCCTACAATGAGTTACTTTCATGAATAGAAACGTAGAAAGTTTCCATAATAATTATACCCCATACCGGAAACACGTCAATATAGTTCAGTGGAAGAAAAACGTTGTCTGTAATGTTTTGAACTTACATTTCAGTACTGAACATTACTTTAACTGAACGGTGTCAATTATGAAGAGCGTTTCCAATTATTCTCGTCTTTTTATACGTATATTTTATATGCGTCTTGATTGTCACTACCGAACTGTACACACATTCTGTACATACCTTGCATCAACTATACCATACATGAAGCCACGTTGCATTCTGTCTAAAACTCTCTTCTATCATTCTAAACTTTGATGGATGTTTCACTAAGGATTCTCATAATACTATATTTGAGGGGTTTATTATTCCCCGTCACGTCATCCAGTCTGGCCCATCTTTCCTCCCAGCTTTCGTCCCATTCCATCGGCCATCCATCTTCGTCTTCCGGTTCTTCATCGTCCCCTGCCTTGGTCGAGTCGCCACTTTTCCGTAACAAATCTTTGCTGAACGACGGTCGTCGTAACTCTTGATTCACTGAATTGAGGGCGTGCTTCAAATCAACCAATTCCTTTATCAACGCCGGGTCTAGATGTCCATCGCCACCCATCTTCCCTGCCTGTTCACTTAACCTTTTGAGGGTCTCCGCCAGGGGACCCGTTAGGCCTTGTAAACGGTTGGTCAACTGTCGCATTTTGGCCCAACTCTGAGCATACTGGCGTCGGATGAGCTCAATTATAGTTGAAGTAAGGGCTAATCCCACAAGAATGTAAATGGTGCACACAAGCATGTATGTGGTTTGAGCTGCAAATATACAAAACAAACCCCAATTAATACCCTCCACCAAACTTGTTACCATTCTCTCTCTTAAGGTCGTGTATATACACTACAGTTTATACGCACAATTACTTCCACGGAAAGGAAGGATACAATGGTGCTTGGATCTGCTTTTAGATTGCATGTCAGATCATATGGGGTTGTTATGCAAAGTACTCCGGGGGAGAGCAAGTCTCTAATGAAAATGCATGGGAAGCTATTTATCAGTGTAATGGATGTTTCCTTGGAGCTTCAGCAAAAGCATTAATACTTCTTTGGATTTCGTAAATACGTTACCGCACATAACGAATTTCTTCCGATTGTGTCTTTTTTTACTGATATAAGACAAAGAAATGCATTACATATTTTTTTCTTCGCTACAAATGTGACGGTTCACTCGGTATCTTTTGGCCCCACTTCCCACGCTTTTCATCCGCAGACAATAGCCAAAGGGTCTTCCATCTTGGCGAGCCAGACAAATGGTTGGCGTGAGAATCCTTTCCTTTCTTATTCTTCTCTAGTTATAACATTGCTTTTCAAGATTACCCCGCACCTTGCCCTCTCTGACGCGCGAAAAAACCAACGTAGGCGATTTGGCAAAAGCTAGACAACATTCCCAAACCGTCTTGTCGCTTTACAAATCGCGGTTCCAGTCTGATTCGTTTGCAGGAATGACAAAAAGTTCAGATTTCTGCTCGTGCCTTTACTTTAGTTCTTTTTTTTTTTGCCTGAGACATGTTTCCACAAATAACTTCGATTTGTTTCTCAAACATTTCTATCTCAGGATTTTGATTTGCGTCTGCAGCAATTTAACTCCCTGCCAGCACATTTGCAGAAATAAATAAACTTACAGCCCATTTGCGATCACTCTTGTCCTTTAGCAAAACACATAATTCTGCACGAATCACAGCTTTCCGATTCTATAGCCTCCGCGGGAGGGAGTTGAATTTCTGCAGTGCTTAAATGTCCGCAAAAAAACTAAAAAGCGTGAAGACAGTAATACATTTTTCGCAGTAATTTCGTGTCAAAAATTTCTGCGAGAAAGTCTCAAGCACATTTGCTGTCAGTAAAAATAATCCCATTTTCATGAGATTTCACTAAGCTAAAATTCCATAAATTTCTGCCGTGATTCCTGCGAAAGTACATCAACTTTACGACAACCAATTGGCTAAAACTGTCTGTGAGAACCATAGGAACTCCCCTAAGCAACTCGTAAAAAATACTACTTACCGGGTACGAGGTCACCAAATCCAATTGTAGTCATGGTGATGAAACAGAAGTAAAAGGACTCTAAGAAGCTCCAGTCTTCCCAGATCATGAAGATGGCTCCCCCAACAGCAATATACACAATTAACAATATCACAACCAAAACCGCCGACAAGGACTTGCCGTATTTCTTCCCAAATTTCTGCACGCTTTCCGTCCGCGCCCACTGGCAATCTTTTCGAATCTTATGGTACACGACGGCTACAGCTGAGGCCATGAGCATACCCAAGTCGGCAATGACGGTCAGGGTGAAAGGGATGCCAATTAAGGCAAAAAATATACAGAACACTCTGCCTTCTGTGGTGGTCGGAGTGATGTTACCATAACCTACCCAAGAAACCCTCGTTTTTATAACAACCTCAAGCCTTTCATGATCCATTTTTATTTAGGACCTCTGCCAGCAGACCTTGAGGCCGTGGGTAATAGTATATACCTTACCTATAGTGGTCAAGACGGTAGAAGCGAAGAATATGGATTGGGTATAGGTCCACTGAGTTGGTGCTTCACCCGGACCCAAGGGCACTTTGTGAGTAACGGCATCAGATAACGCAAGTTCGTAAGCCGAAAGTTTGTTAAGGGCCTCCCCGTGCATCCCCGCCACGTCCATGTCGTGGGCATTGTCCCAGAGCGTCAACAATTCCTGTCTCAGCTGCATTACGCGCTTTTGAAGTGCTGCTGCGGTGGCCAGTTCATTCGGCTGTTCCAGCCATCGAAACACCTAAAGCACAGACATACAGGGGAAAAAGGAGTTACATTAACAGGAATAATGGGGTACTAAAACGACTGTCTGCAGCTATACAAAAGGGTTTTTTTCTTTACAACGCTTCGGTGGGTTTGAGACCCTGCAAGGCTACTTCGTGCAAGACAACGCCCTGGCAGTCATTTATAGCGCCTTCAGATTACAGTAATACAGAACTTAGAACGAATTGTCAGTCTATAGTTAACTTATTCCTAATACACTGGGTGTTCAACCAGATGCTTACAGATGGAACCTGTACAACTAGCTTATAGCGTGCAAGTCAGGAGAGACGACAGCCGAAACGCACAGTCCATTTGGGAAGCCTCAGGGCATTTCTTCAAGTCAATTTTCTTCGCCTAATATAAGCCGGAGATCGAGTGAAACTTGGCGAATGTCTCGGAAATATATTAAAAAGAAGTCACGAAGATTTGGGCTCCTAACTGGGTTAGGAAACGGCAGACCAGAACTGTACCGTAATTCAGACGCTTGAGGCAATTTCTTCAAGGGGAAATTACATAGTCCTTTTCGGGCTGAAAAGGTGGAGCTCAATGACAATTGGGGAGAAAAAAAGGCGGGAAAAATACCGGAAAGAACATGTTTCAAGTTTCTTGGCTCCAACAGCCTTTTCTTTTCCTTTTTTTTTTGTTTTAAAAAAAGATCGGAGAATTGGTGCCCGGAAATGTACAGTAATTTGAAAGTCAAGGTAATTTGAAGGAAGTCAATTGACACAGGCTAGTTTTTTCCCCGGACTGATAAGACCGGTCCGTCCCAAGTCGACGAGAAAGTCCGAGGATATTTTGCTAGGAGAAGAAAAATACAAAGATCTTGCTTCTAACTTGAACAGGAAACGACAGACAGCACTCCGACACAGGGCAATAGACAGCATATGGCCAACTTTCCGCAAGTTTTTTTTTTTTTTTGCTCCACTAGCAAAAGCGCAGATCATGAGATTTTTTACGAAATTTAGGAGATCTGGGCTGATGATAAGAAAAGTTGTACTACATTGCTATCTGAAACGGTCTGTATGAAAGATAAGTGGGATAATCCAATATGGCACCTTGGTGCAACATTTGTCGAATTGGACAGGCAATATCCGAGCAATTTCATTTTGCAGAAAAGCTTCGACAACGTTTTGCTCAACAGTTTTACAAAATAGTCCCAAAAGCCATTTTCCAAGAATGTCATTTTATCTTAATGGGATGCGACAAGCGTCGCAAGGAATTTTAGCTCCAAGTGCTTACTATAAGGCAGACTTGAATGCGTTATATGTTTAGCGCCTTGTTTTTCAAATACTACACGATGCATGGCAAGCAAACATCTGTTGAAATCTCCGACGATGTTAGAAAAATGTAATGCTGGAAAATTAAGTCGGAGTGCCGAGCATCACAGGCAATATTTCTGGTAGAAATTGATAGCGCCTCTGGGAAATTGTTGTATTTCTTGAGTCACACGATGAAGTTTATGATACGCACAGAAATATACCTCCAATCGGCGAACACAACGTGACCGGCGTAAGCAGGATATATACCGCGGCCGGGTGTGAGGTTTCCCTTTTATTTGGGTCTTCGAACATAGATTACCCTCCCTTCTTCTGTTGCATCCATACTTCCCGTGCAGTATTATAGAGAGAGGGAATTTATATTCTAATGCAACACGTCGCTGCACGCGACCAACACATTGCAGGAACTCGGCACCAGATGCGTGTCCAATATATACGCCCAATCTTATACGCTTATTGGAACACTTACATATATTTCACTCCACACTTTCCGTTAGAGAAGAACAGTAACAGAGTAAAATAATAAAAAAAAAGAAATTAGACCACAAAGACAAATGAGAATTCGACCTAACAACGCTTAGCTTGATCTATGATATATTGCCCAATGTATCATAGACAGTGTCATAGTTCAATCTAAAGTTTAATGGCTTTTTGATAGATGACTCACTCGATCCTCCAAAGGTATTAACTCTTGAAACGCAACTGAATATTCAATCATAAGACAAGATTACATCTTTACATTAGCGTCCATAGGCGAAACTTTCTGCTGCCACGAACTTCAACGAATGTTGAAGTATACACTTTAGCCTGCTATAGGACTTTCAATGGTATCGAAATGAAGCAATTAAGATACTTTATCATAAATGAATTTCTTTTAAACTGGCCAAGCTGGTTTGAAATAGTTTGTTTAATTAGTTTGAAATTAGTTTCATATTAGTTTCAAATTTGTTTGAAATTAAATCTGGCAAGTAAAGCTTCGATTATACGATACGAGAAGGAGATTTTCAGGTTTTTCGCGTTTTTCTAGGTGAAAAATGTGCAGTATCAGCACAATTTGGTTAGGAAAATTGCTCTTTTTTCTAGTAGGCGGGGAACCATATGGGGCGTTTTTGTTGATCTTTGCTGTCAAACCCTAACTGTGTAACCCAATATTTGATGTTATACTTCTAGCCCCCCCCTGATATATTGCGTTGAAAAACATTAACCAGCTTGGGTCTTGTTTATCGATTGCTACAGTGTATACATGTAAGTGTGCGTGGTATTAACTGATATATCCCTTCATTTCCCTCCCTTCTCACGTTGATTTAATTTGCTCGCTATTATCTCCTGCTTTCCCTTGCGATGTCGCTCGTATTTCGGCTTTATTAGCCAATTAAAAGGTGACAAAGAAGAAACCCCAATTTCCTTTTCCTAATAACAAAAGAAAACTTCCGAAAAGAAACAGAACCCGAAAACGGTCCATATAACATTTTTCCAAGGCTCTTTCATGGCCCAACTCGACGTTTCATTCCTGACTCTTCATAAGCACAAGCTTTCTTTCGCACCTCTCGCGCAGTTACTTGTCTTGTCATCCCATGAAAAAAGAATCCCCGTGGAAACTCTTATATTAATTTCTCTGGAGTCACTTTCTTCCCGTCGCGCCAGACCATTTCTTTGTCACCTCTTAACTAAATGAAAACTTAACAAAAATGTTTCACTAAATTGCCTCTAAAAATCCAATTTGGCGTACACTTAATAAAACGACACTAACCGTATAGTTTCGTTAATTTCGATTTTATTAAGTGTACGCATGTATTCAATCTATTGCACTGATGGCAAGTTTAATGAAGCTCGAACTTAACATCTTAATCGAAAACAGAACGTTTAACCAAACGTTCAAAACTTTCCAAATCTGTTCCATTGAAAGTTACAAATCTAAGCGAATTTACCCAAGTGAACAACGGAACCTTGCATAAATTGGTGAGAACCTGCCAATGTTTGCTGTTGCAGAAATATGATTACACAGTTTCCAATGCGGAGTAAGCTGTCAAAATATCGTAGTTTCTGTTGCAAAAGAAAAAGTTTCTGTTCCAACAAATCCCTAAGGTGAATACTAAAAGTTTCCATCGCAAAAAACCAACAAAGTTCAGTCCCGGTGGAACAAGTCCCTAAGATTAATATTGAAAGTTTGCATTGAAACAAACTCTCCACCTCCCTAAAGTTGCAACTACCAACCGCATCAAAAGTGCATATTAGAACTAACTGTTAAACCACACGTTTTCCAGTGAATTTAGCTTGTTTATGTTTATTAAATGTTCATAAAAACTTATAACATTCCAAAACGTCAGTGCCCCGCTCCAGAACAATGTGAGAAACACTTTCTTCTACTTGCTGGCTACTTTAATTAGCGTGGGCATGGAGTTTGACAAAGTAAACACGAAATATTCCAACGAAAAAGTACAAAAAGAGGTTATAAATCTAGCTAGAAAAAAGTTTAAACTAGAATGAATCCCAATGGAAAACTTTTTGAACTATTTTGTACGCGACAATCCCAGTTGCAACATGTGTTTTCTTTAGCGGAGGATGATACAGTACACCCTTTAAATTACTCCTGTTTTTATATATACTTCATAGCAGAAGGTCTAAAGGTGTTTTGTCTGTTCTTGCCCCGGCCAGCAAGCAAGCTCCATAAACACTGAGGACATGCACTGGTGATTATACGTGCTTCCTATTCATGGGAAAGGGCTTATTCTCCCCTTTCTCTCTCTTGCAAAAGGAACCATTTCAAAGCAGTGATGCTTCTCTTTTATCCGTCGTAATTTTCACGGCAGTTTTATAAAACACACAGCCTCCCTCACACTCGCCAGCGAAGTCTTTTGCATCGAAGCTTTTCTATTTCGGCACCATTGACTTTAAAGACAAAGCAACACTACACATAACTTTCAAAACACCCCCTGTTCTAAGCGTTAGCCCAGGAATTGGGACACGAGTGTAAAAACCAGTGATTGAACTGTAAATCTGGAAACGTTCGCTACAAGAGTGGTACCATCAGCGGCACTCTACCAACCGTTTCACTACACTCAAATCAAACCCCGCCCTTTGTCGTTTTACAACCGTTGTGATACTGCCGCTACATTCAAAACAACTTTAAACCTGTGTGCACTGCGTATCGAGCGTCCAAATCGCTCCAAATGACCACCCGCTTTTTCTCCCTAATCAAATAAACAACCCCTTGCCAAACTACTGGAGCGGGGGAAAAATCGACGAAGACGAACAAACAAAGAATTACAAGAGAGAGAAAATCTCGCGGCAATTTATATTTCCTATTTTTCTCTCTCCTCTCTTCCAATCTCAAGCACAGATCATTTGGGACATGTTAGACCATATTAGGCAAACATCATTTGAACCAAGAAGAAAAATAAAAACGAAAAATAAAATTTCTCTCAGATTTCTTCAAAGATTTCTAGCTAAAAGTCAATTCCCAAATTGGGGTCAAATTTTAATTTTTACACAAAAATATTTCTAGAACACATAACTCTTGCATACATATTTTATTTATATATTATTTTTCTTTTTATATTTCTTATTTTTTTAAAAAATTCTAAAGCAAATATAATTCGTACACCAATTATTTCACTCGTGTATGCATTATATTCGTTTTAAACTAAAACGAAAAATAAATCTCAAGAATTCTTTTATTCCTTGTGGTCTTTTATCAGATTTTGTCTAACATAGCTCCAGGCAACGGGGTAGAATCTGTTTTTCCTATTTGTTTATTTGGAGCAAACGTATCGCCTGAGGCAATCTAATAAAACAAAGGGCTCAAAATGCGAGTTTGATGCAAAACTTATGCATACACATCAGTTGACAAAACGAAAAAAATAAACAAAAGAAATCGTCTACAAACTGTCGTTTTTCTATTAGATATAGCTGTAAAGATAAGAAAGGATTTTTCTTCTACTTATACAGAGCAATGTTTGCGTGAAAAAATATTCAAAACAGAAACATAAGCAAAAACATAGCGGATTTGATCATTTTTTCGTTCCGCCTCAGGCTGTATTTACTTGAGCTAGAACCGCTAAAGTCACCCCATTTTTTGAGTGGGGAAACCTTTTTCTCTGTTGTCAGCAGCAGGCGATATTTCGGTAGAAATTCCAACGGCTAACGCTTCTTTTTTAGCCAGTCTGTGCTCGACGATTGTTGACTAAGATGTCATTAAGACAAGTCTATTTTGGCTAGTATGGCTTTGAGCATAAGACTGTGGTGTGGACTATTTATATAAAGCTCATTACTGAAGGGTCGCTTAGTTGCATGTGACAACTTGAGATACGGCCAGGGAACCACAGAGCGCCGTGTGGAAGGCCATACACACCGGCTTTTCGTCCCCTTCCCCCTTCCTCCCCCCGATAGATTTCTCGCATGACTTCTGAACATTTCTTCGCTGCCATAAAACCATTTTTTTTCTCTCCTCAATTCTCTCTACAACTCTCCACCTTTGAACAATCTATGAACCGCGGTCTTTTTTTTTTTCAATTCAATTAGCTCCGATCCCGAGTGCCAATTACATACGATAATCACCTTCTTTTTTAAGGTTTTTACACGTGTACTGGACCAGGTTCCGTGTACTGCACCTTCTGTTAAATTACTGCTCGGCAAGGTAAAAAAAAGGGCCATATCGGTCGTATCATGCGATGCGACAATCCAATAAAGAAGGTTGTCTAAAACTTACCGAAGCCCCAGCTGCCGTGTACCCCGCTAGGAGAATAACTAACGCAATATGTCCCAATGATTTCTTCCATTTGGGGTTCTTGTGGAAGAAATGGGAACAGGTATTACATCGGCGTCTGGTGTTGTTCGGTTTTTGGGACCCGCCTAAGCTTGGACTCCCCGGCGTACTAACATTTGAATTCAAACGGCTGAAGGCTGGGTTACTCATGGCGGACTAGATTTAGGCCTAACCCCTGGTTCCCCAGGAAGATTGCGTCGTTCGGATGTTATGGGTGCTTTCTAATAATATATTAGACACTTAAAAAAAGAGGAGGTACTCTGCACTATGCTTGCACGAAGCCAGACGAAGGGCAGCCAAATCCCTGTTTCTCTCCGGTCATACGAAAAAAAGGAAGGGTTCCACTGTCTTATTTGCATCTGGAATCCGCTTTGCAGTACAACCCCATTTTTTCCAGTTTTCCCGCAAAAGAATTTCAAGGTATGCGCAGCGTTACTCCAAATAAACGGTATGGTCAGTGTTTGGTAACAAATGATCAGTTCTTGTGCTGACAACCCGAAGCCAGAAAGGGACGAAGATAGTTTATTTCCCAGCCACACCGAATCACACAGACCACGATAAACTACAAATCTTCCCGCCCGACCTTACACAGGACCACTTTCTCACCACTGCAACGGCGCAAGTGTTTACAGAACAGCCCTCGCCGGAAACCAAACTGGCCGCGGACGCTTAATTCAGACTAGCAATTGGCACAAACAATACGGCTGCAAAACCATTTCGGTGTTCCGGGCCCTTTCGCAACCTCAACGGAGCAGCTATCGACTGTCCCTCCTCGTACTCCGCAAGTCTCTGAGCGTACTGAACTCCGGACACAAGCGAAGAGGAACACAACTGCCGAGCTTTTCTCCTCTGCTTGGCAGATATGTACTCGTTTCTTCTGTGTGTGTGTGTGCAAGCCTTTGAAGATTTAGCGTCCCGAAGTCCAGGCCGCGGCCTCCTTTCACTGCGCCGACCGTTGACCGTGTTGTGTCCACGGCGTGTCACAATTTCTCCTGCCCGCGAAATTTGGCAACCGCTACCACAGTTACAAACAGTTAAACTAGAAATAAAATGTGTCACACCCTTAAAGGTAGAGGTTCGCCCTCCTTAGTCGCTGTTGGAAGCCAAAAAACACACGTTGCAAAATAGCACACTAAGATTTCATTTTATTTATATCAAGAATTTTTCAAAGAAAACAAAACGGGAGAGCATCAAGGTAAAAGAAGGGTGACGTATGTGTCGCGGACTGCGTTCGGGTGAATCATGCCTTTTGTCTGTACAAAAATACTTTCGGCCCGCACAACATACTGTACTTCCTCGAAAGAACTGAGGATGCTTTTCACCGTTACACAGGCTGTCAAGTAGATGACGAAGGCCGCTGCTTCACTACCGTGAGCACTCGATTAATGATGTGGAGGACGCCATTCGTGGCGGTAACATCCGGGCGCACAACCTCTGCCTCATTAACGCCCACCAGTCGGCCTGCAGGAAAGAACTACACGCTTGAGCAAGAGCCGCTTTTCCCTTTTCTTTGTTTCTATTTGGTTTAAAGTCCCTGTTCACTTACGCTGTCGCCCATCGGCCGAGACCTGGACTTGTAGCTCGCCAGCCTTCCTCCCAGTGGACAGCCATTGTCCGTCGAGCAATCCTTCGGAATAATGGGTGCCGGGGACCACGTGGTACCACAGCATTTCTAAACGATTTCCCCGGAGTTAAAATCTAAAGTACAATCAAATTCCCGCTAACGGTTGAAAAACCTGAAAACGCAGTAGCGTTGTTAACCAACGCTTGCTCTTCGTCACTGAGGGAGAAGAAGACATCCGGGGATGGGACGAAGACGGTAATGGGTCCGGGACCTTCTAGGATCGTCGCAAGGCTCGTTCCGAGCATCGAACGACGCAGTCCTTTTTTTCAATATAAAAAATCAAGTTGACTTTATCTCTTCCGCCCCACAATGTGAGACACCCTTACCGCTATTTTCAAGCTGTTGTAAAACCGTCTGGGTTGGAATCGGCGTCAGAACCTTATCGATCACATGAACGACTCCATGCAAGGTTTCTAGATCGAACGACAACATCCTGGCTCCGTTTACGGTTATGGTATTCTACAGAGCAACCCAGCCCACCCGAAGAAAATAAAGAGCGCAAAAGGGAGGAGAAAAACTAGATTCAAGCTTTGTGTTTTAAGGATATCAACGCTTTTTACCGCCGACGACGACGTGTTGTAAACGTTTAGCCGAAGACGAGCAGAGCCAGCTGACGTAGGGAGCGTCAAGTCGTTGACAAACTCGTTCGCACTCCATCCCTGAGGTACAAGATGGTACAACAGAGTTTCTCGCAGCGTGTCGATATTGTTCTCAAAGTTAAACTCGGACGACAGCTCGTTGAAGGCCAAGTTGGAAGGGGCAAACAATGTGAAGCTTTCTGTGAGGCAATGTTTTACTTTACAACAACCAATTTCTTTAATTATTTTTTCGACTGTTCTTTACCTAATGAGTTTACTAAGGGAATTAGCCCTGCCTTTTCTAAGTATTGGGCCAGTACGCGAAGGTTGGCGTTAGATAGCTCCCGAGTCAGCAAACGAGCTTGGGTGGCAAGCGGTTCGTCAGTAATCGTGTTGGTGCTATCGATATCGTTTTGCAACTTTATGTTCTCGTTCGAAAGTGGCAAGGAGGAAATGGTCTTATTCGGGACAGCGCGGCCTGTTTGAGGACTCGCTCTACTGAAGAGGAAAGGCGAAATTTCCCCTTCGAGAACGGGTCGTTGCGTAAAGAAGCTGTCTAAGAGATGGGAGGAGGCTGAAGTCGAAGCAGGGGTCGTTACCACGATAGAGTTCGGGGTAGATGCAACGGGCGGAAAGGGCAGTGCGTCCCGGATCGCCTCGACGACGAGGGTGGCTTTAACCTGCTGGTCGTTGTTCGCCGAACCTTTCGGAGCAGTGCGTACGTCAAAATCCGGCGTACGACTAGAAAAAGTGGGCGACGGCGTCGGATGAGGCGCAACGGGTAAGCGCGTGCTGGAGAAGATGAGAACATTCTGATGGTTTTTGTTTGGGCGTGGGAAGGGCACTGGGGTTGCTGCGGTGTAGAACTGGGGCGGAGGTGCCGTGTAGAACTGGGGTTGAGCTGCCGTAAAGAACGCTGGAGCAGATGTTGTTGGCTGTACCGTGTTAAATACTTGCGGTAGCGGGTGTCGAGGTAAGTAAATCGGTTCTGGATTGATAGGAAAGTTATCGTCGATGTCTCTGGCACCTAATATTCTCCAAGACCCTCCACAGGAGGACGGTCCAAACCCTCCGAACCCTGACTGTGCTGGGAATTGGCTATGGGCACCTACGGTGTCCGTATTCTCTCTGGAGCAGTTGGGCGCTATGAAATTCCCGTAGTAGGTCAAAGGAGTGGGTTCAGCGGTTTTAGTGCCCGATGTTACAACGACTACTTGGGGACGCAAGGGTAGTGTGTTATAAGGCGACGGGTAGACCGAAGCAGACGTTTGTGGATACTTGATGGTTGTGAACGAGGACAGGTAACGAGGCGTGGTAGGGGCGTAAGAAGCTGGCGCTGAAGTTGTTGAGATATAAATGGGCTGAGGTGTCGTAAAGTGTGAGTTGTATAGTTGGTTGGCAAATGGGATATTGTTGTAGCTTATTGGAGCCGCAGTGGTGCTTTCATAGTACGGATGTTGCTGCGGTTTAGACGGTTTGTAGGGCTCGGCGTAAGAACCGTAGAAGGGACCGGGAGTTTGGTAAGGTTCTGGGTCATTTGTATGGGGAGTAGTCAAGATCTCGTTTTCTTTATAGTTCGGGTTAATAGCCTTGCCTTTGCCGGCGAAGGCATCGTACGATTGGTCTACGTAACCAGGAAAAGCATAGGTTCCAGTTGTGGGAGCAGGGTTTGCGTACTGCGGTATTGTGGGGTGTGCTGAAGCAGGTACCGACGGGAAGACCAAATGCTGGGTCGAGAAATAAGTTGAAGTCGGTTTAGAATTATGTCCCGAACTAGGTACTGATGGGTATCCGGCTGAATGGGATTCAGATGGGTATGATGAAGGTTGGGGAGCAAGCTGGGGTGAAGGAGTGTAAGGGGGAAAGGATGGGAAAGTAGGGGGCGTTACGGAAGGATAGTTTGCAGGAATGGGTGAAATCGAAGACCCATAAGAAGAGTAGCTGATTGGAGCAACGTAACTCGGAGACGGGTAATTAGGTGAAGGTGAAACTGAAGACCCATGGGGTGGGTAGCTGGCCGTAGTGACATAACTAGGGGACGGGTAGGCTATAGGTAGAGGTGTGACTGAAGATACGTATGAAGGGTAATTCGCTGGAGTGACGTAACTAGTGGAAGGATAAGCAATATGTTGGGGTGAAGGGTAGTTAGCTGGAGTGACATAACTCGTGGAGGGATAAGCTATGTGTTGAGGTGAAATTGAAGACCCATAGGAAGGGTAGCTCGCTGGAGTAATATAGCTTGGAGACGGGTAGTTAATGGTAGGTTTACTGGTAATTTGTTCAACAGGTAGATTGCCGTAACTAGGTGACGGGTAGCTAATGACCGGTTTGCTGGGTACATACTCAACTGACGGGTCGTCGTACGGGTGATTAGGATGAGAGCAAGGTGAAGGATGCGGTTTATAATACGTTGGCTCCAACGGCACACCGTAAGAAGGGGATGGTCCCTTTGGTGGCCGCGGTGGTCCATAAACATGAGGCCTTTGCTGATTAACGTTACCTTTGTTAAAATGACTCAATAGAAGTTGGGCCTTTTGTGCTTTCCAAGCTAGAGGATTGAAATGCGGCTTATGGAGCCAACCATCCAACCAGGGCTTTTGAGGGACAGACTGTTGGATCACTTGGGGCCGGTATTGCTGTTGAGGTGCTGGTTGGGGTATGAACACCAATACAGGCGAAGGCGCCGGTAGCGGAGCCGGGTAAGACGGATAAACTACGGGTTTCGGGCTGGGTAGTGTCGGCACTCCGTAAGTCGGAAGCGGACGAGGTGGCGGAGGAGGGTAAACCACAGGCGGCTTTGGGCGGGGAGGAGGATAAACCACAGGATTAGTTTGTGGACACGGAGTTACCGGATTAGGGGCACCGTATCCTACGGAGGGTTTAGCAGGTGGGTAATAACGACCGCCACCCGCCTTAAAGGTCCTTGAAGCAGCCGAACGACTACTACGTTGGTCAGCAGCGTGGATTGGATGTAGCGATTGTTCCCCCTTTTTGGTTCCCTCGGCAAGTTCATTAGAATCTTTATACGAGTCTTCAATGGTTCCCGTACGATCTGAAGGTGACCGGCTGTCGGTAAACGACGTGCGCGAATGGCGATCGTTACCTCGATGGACCACTACCCCACTTTCGTTGGACAAGTCGATCGTCTGGTGTCTGTTACGGTCAGCCACAACGCGTGTGCTATTGGGACGAACTGCTGAGTTAGCCGTCTCGTGCACCGTCCGGTGAATCTGTTTCGAGTCGTCATAAAAAAGTTGAGGATAAGAAAGTGCGTGGACCGCGGCCTCTAAATCCTGAGTCGTGGCAATCAATGGGTCTGCTGGATAGTCGTCATCCACTACCACGTTTGAAAAGGGGCCTTCCTTCGCTCGGTTGCCTTCACCAGAAGACACGGAGCGACCATTCTCCTTCTCTGTCAATTTCCAGTCGTTCACGTACGAACTCGGCTTGGACAGTACCGCTTCACAACTCACACAATACACCAGTAGAAGATACGCAAGCCACATGTTCAAGCCCTCACACTCGCAAGAATAATGTCTTTATCCTAGACGTGTTGCGATCTCTTATATAATTGTCCCCCGTAAAGAAAGTGTCGTACTCTACGTTTTCACATCTCGAAAAATCCCGCATTCCTGCACGTCATTTCGAGCCATAATTGCCTTTGATACTTTGCCACCTTTTCCATATGTATCGGGACAAAAAAGGGAATTTTGTAATGCATGGCAGAAGGTAAAAGTTGGCGAATGACTTAAGGATGTCTGTATTCCCTCCTGACCCGCTGCCCTAGAGGATGTCGCATCTACTCACGGGTGTAAAAACAACTTTTCCGGAAAAGTATTTTCCCCACCCTTCCGTTTTTTACGACCGGCTTATGCAGTGACGGCAATGCACCAATGTCGTTTCCGGGATAGGCAGGAAAAGACTCATCCCGAAACTTGGAAAACGGCATACTAAATGGCTTAGGACTTAGATTTCTCTTGTATAGGAATGAAGACGAATTTATGTATTATTTCCTTTTTTAAAAAAATCCCGCGTACGAAAAAATATGTTCCGATGCGTGTTTTGCAATTCTTGGAAGAAATTTGTAACCCAAACCTAAAGCTTCCTTCAGAGAATCCGATAGCCTTCTGATGTATTCATACATTCACTATAAAAGAAGGGAAGAGGACGAGACCCTCTCACCCGCACCCTAAAGGTCAATACAGTCTAGGGTGCACAACTTTCACGCCTTTCAGCTCCACTGACATCCACTTTCATCCCATTAAGCAATCACAACAGTGAAGCCCTGGCTGCTGAACCGTTCATCGGGCGGGAGCAGTAAATCGTCAAATATTTATTTATGTAATTATGATTTGATGCATTTTGTTTTTCACTTCACGGAATGTGATAGTTTGATGTGCTTTTAATTTACGAATTATATTATTATTAGCAATAATCTTAGGTTTGAGTGCCACGTGTGTGAAATTGTTTCTCTATCTTGACGTTGACGTTATCTAACACTTAATACTAGTTTTGTCTCACAGTTTTGGTTTTATCTATTGGGCCGTGGTCCAGATATCACATTTATCTCGACCTAAAACAATGACAGACACAATCCCAGCTTAGAATTGAAGTCTGCAAGTCAATCGAGTAAGCCTTTGCAGATGTTTTAAAAGTGTAAGTCATTTGAATCTGCATTTTTGGAAGTGGAAGTACCGTAACGGTTTTGTGATTCAAATTTGGAGAGCGTGCTCAGAGACGCCTGGCAGCGCGGGAAATAAGGTAAAATGGTTAAGTGTGAAGAAAAGTGGTATTTGGGGTTATTTTCTCTCAATGGGGCCACTAATCCTATTTGCCGTGCCGTAAAATTCAGCGGAGGGAATTTATGAAGGACATATGTTGGTGAATTCGCAACGCAGAAGGACTTCAGCGTACGCCTTCCCATAAAATAGAAGAAGCGAGAATAAGCCAAAGTGGAAGTCATTGCCAAATGGGCGGGGCTTCTGGGTGTTGTCAAACATGCTAAACTGTTTGTAAACGGTGTTAGCTGTGTTGCTGTTGAGACATAAGTTTGACAAGGAAAAACTATAGGTAGATTGACTAATGCACTGCAGGGCTTAAGTTTTGTAAGGAACCATTTCTATCCTTGGATGTATTCTATTTTTATTTTAGGAAGTTCCGTTCTGGAGTGGTCCCTGCTTTCATAAAAATGGTTGACGTTGTAGTAGTCGGCTCTTTTATGACCGATATAACTATGTGAGTACCATCTCAATGGCCAGTGGCCAAGTTTTTGTTGAAACTGCGTCTTTCCAAAAGAGCCTTTTATTATGTTGCCGAGCGTGTGATATTGTGATGTCCACCAGAGTAGTGCATTACATGATCGTGGTTTACTTACACACCAGAACCAGCATGCTTGCTAAAGAAAAATTTATGGCTAGGTTGTCCTATAAATTCCAAGGAACTATTTTGAGTCAATTCCATTCCAAAAAACTGCTAAGTCATGCTTATAAAAGAATCGTCCAATAAATATAGTATTGGACGATTCCTTAACCGCAACCTAGCAGTTTACTAGATAGTATTAATGTCGACATTCCTGATAGCAGCCCAAACGCGAATGCAAATGGTACTGATATTAAATGTTAATACATACATTTTTGTGGAATATCATTTCCACTTAACGAAACGGCATCAATAGCCTATATAAAGCTGATCTCCTGTATCCATCAATAGCCTGTAGCCTATAGCCGATCTTTTCGTTTGTAAGAATTCTTGGATTCTGTTCAGAACTACCACGGTAAACCTAAGTTAACAAAAATCATGATTAGACTTGTCCTTTGATATAAATGGTTAATTTTTAGAGGTATGTAACCTTAGCTTAGTTATTTGGGACCACATCAGATTATGTCGCACTTTTCACTAGAATAAACTTGTTAGGCCACGAAAACAATGCCACAACCTTGACACGACCTGCTTTGCGATTTTCGAAAGATGTGAGAAAGTTTTGCGCGCCTTTTTCAAGTGTTTTGGTTGCGCGAGCTAACTTTAGAACGGAAAAGCGTGGAGGCGTGGCCAAGGATAATTCGCCAGGAAATAGATATTATTTTATAAATTTCTTACAGATTAATTACAGAAGCTGTAGGCTTAGAAAAAATCTGGTAGATAAGAGTATTGTACACTTCTTTTTATTTTTTTATTTTTTTAAGTTAAGCATATAAATGCGCTCGATAGAAAATCGAATCCGTAATGACGAGCTTAATGTTTGAATACTTGTGAAGCATAAATGATACGTATTCCAACGACTTTTAATTTTTTGGATTTCTTCTAGATGTGTTGATCATTTACCTAAGCCCGGTGAAACTGTCCATGGCACGAACTTGTCATTATGTGGAGGTGGTAAAGGAGCAAACCAATGTGTGGCTTCGGCTAGATTGGGTGCTTCAACAGCTATGGTTGGCATGGTAATTTAATTTCTTTTCATTTGAAATAGAATGTGGATAAATTGGGAATATTTTTTACTAGGTAGGGGATGATTCCTTTGGACTTACGCATTTGGAAAACTTCCGGAAAGAGGGCATTAATGTGGACCACGTTTATCGGGCCGAAAATACGATGACTGGCTTGGCACAAATTGCTGTCGACGCAGCAGGTTTAATATAAACTACTTCCTTTTCATGTTTTTAGCGATCTTCTTTTTTAAGGACAAAATAGCATCATTATAGGAAGCGGGGCCAATAGTGTATTATCGACCAGCGATGTGGAAAATGCCGAAGCAATAATTCGTGCCTCGAAAATCATGGTTGCGCAATTAGAAATAGAGCCAAGTTGTTCACTTGCAGCTTTAAAGCTTGCTAAAAAACATGGAGGTATTTCTTGTAAAGCTTTGGAGGAAGTAAGTCATTGATTTCTTGCAGTTAAAACTATATTTAACGCCGCCCCGGCCGTTGCTAGTCTGGATGAAGAAATTTTTAGACTTGCAGACATATTTTGCGTCAATGAAACCGAAGTACTTTCAGAGTAAATGGAGTGAAAAGATAGCAGTAATAATGTTTTATTTATGAAGGCTGCTTCTTTGACTGGTCTCGCAGTGAATAATCCTAAAGATGCTGAAAGTGCTGCAAATGCTCTGAGAGGTCGCGGTTGTAAAGATGTTGTTATTACGTTGGGTTCGCAAGGCTTGGTTTGGGTTAACGATACCAGTACCATCCTATTGCCCTGTCCAAAAGTTAATGCGATCGATACGACGGTAAGGCTTAAAGTATTCAGAATTTTTTTTATTACAGTTGGCTATGTTTCCAGGGCAGAGTATATAGGTATCCTATATGCTGTACCCTGAAACTCCTAATAAAAAAATTTTGGTAAACCTATATACTGTGTTTCAGGGTGCTGGAGATTGCTTTCTGGGAGCACTAGCGTATTACTTGTCCTGCATGCCAAATTTGGGCTTTGAAGAAGCTTTGAAAAGGGCCAGTAGCGTGGCTTCTGTTAGTGTGCAGAGCCGAGGAACACAACCGAGCTTTCCACGTCGGGAACAATTACTTCCAACTTTATTTAATTAAGCCTTACTTTCAGTTAGATCTTCGATTGTAGACTATATTGGGCAATACAAGTTTTAATGTAATTATACGAACCGGAATTGCTGTGAACTTCTCGGTTGTCTATATGACTAAGCTCCAACTGTAGTAACTGTGGCAGGTAGCAAGCGAAAGCACGTAATTCCTTCACAGGGCTTCAACATAAGGATCTTAACTAGTTTTATATTACAGTACTTGGATCGGGGGAAATGACCCTGTCCTGTGCACCCTGAACTGCTTGACCCTTTGCTGCCATGCGTTATATGTATTTTTGCATACTTTTACATTTATATTTCTCTCGATACTCGTGTAATTGTCGTGCAGGTACGTGAACATGATTTAACTATCAATTTGATGAGTCATTACCACGAAACTCCCCCGCAAGGGGGGGGAAAGTGACAGTTACTTTCCTTCCTTACAGTTATTTCTTCCAAGGAGTTTCTTAGGAATTCACTAGCGCATTCGCAACCAGTTGTATTTTGTTCGTTCTCTAATCCCATAATGAGCAGGAAATATTTCGTTACTGTACAGTCATGAGCAAAAAAAACTGCTCAGGTAAACCACAGGGGGCTAACTCGGCCTCTCTAGGCTGATTTCCCTTCAATGAAGGTATACCTTTTAATGAAGGTAAACCAGCCTAACGAGGCTTAATTGGACCTCTGTGGTTTGCCTGAGCAGTTTTTTTGCTCATGACTGTACATCACTGGCTTCACAGCTATGAAAAAACCGCGGATATAAAAGCAAGCTCCTTACTCAATGAGAGTGATATATATGAGGCACATTGAAGCCCAACCGGATGTGGTTCTGTGCACTATCGAACTACATAAGCAACAATGTTACAAGGAAGAAAACCAAAATCAATGATAGAAGGGTCTCGTGCACTAGTACTACCTGATTAACTTTTTCACCCCATGCATATATGGACACCTGGAGACCTGAGAAATAACTTTTTTCGCACACTAATGTTCAATAATGGTGTCGTACGCTTGTCTCCTATAAGTTAGATCACCACCAACTGCAATGCGCATAAGCCAGCAATGAACATTTGACTTCGAAAAGCAGAACTATACTAGCATTCTTGCGGAAACTTTCAGAGATTTCCTAGTTGCTAACATGGAGCTCTTACCTCTGTTAGTTGAACTATGTACTTTCCTAGCATTTTTCTGTTCTCTTACTTGGGCAAAACAGTATCACCAAGCAAATAATAGCTATCATTTCACCATTATGGAAAGAGTGAATACAGCCTCGCAGCTTACATGCATGGCTTTTTGCGACCAAACTCCGGAGTGCCACACAATCATTTGGAATGGTAACAACTTTGTTTCATTTACGTAGAAAAACTACTCTTCGCAGGTTTCTTCAACGTAAGTTGACACTTATAATATGCATAATTTAGGCACAAATCCACAGTGTATCTTGGTTGGCAACACGGGTTCCACACTTTTGTCGTCATTCAACGGTTCGCAAGAGTTCTACAGTAGCAGCTTAATCGACGTAGTTATCATTCCTGGTTCAGAGATGGGGGTTTCCAATGACTCACATCCAGAACTCGCATTTCACGCCGATCCAACGACTTATTACAAGAGCACGTTCCAATCTTCAATGGTTGGTATTACCTCGGGTTTTGCGATTACCTTTTCACGTTCCGCAATTGTAACGAAAGTTCAGCTAGTCTATGCAAATGAAACTACTTCAACCTCCATGCATTGGCATATGAATTACGGTTATCCGTACTGCGACCCCGAACTGGCTGGTCCACAAGCTAAGGGAATTACTCTTAATTACCTTTGTGGTGCAAATCCTGCTGTGAGCTCCCTTTCGTTGCATTTATCATTCCAAGGCTATGTTGCTTTTAACAATTTGAAAATCTTCGGAACCAATAACGTCGTTCTCTTTCCATAGTTGTGCTTTATATTTTCATATAATTCCTTACTTTTTACACTGCTTACAATGCTTCATAATATATAGTCACTTATAACTGGATTTGGTGCTGATTTGCTTGGATGCTGATTTGTATAAAAACTTTGTATAAACCGCTTTTGATTTTTCTGCCGAATAAAATATACTGGGGTAGAGAATTCATGCTTGGACTTCATGAGAGCGATTTATGAGACATAGTAATAAAGCCCACCCGGATGTAGTTTTATGTGCTATCGCACTACATAAAATTCTAAGCTTACTAGGGGAGAAAACTCATATCAATGGTAGATATGAAAGGTCCCGTGCGCTGAGCTACCTGGATGTCTCCTTCGCCACATGGACAACATTGTATGACCTGAGAAATAAAAAAATTTTTCGCGCGCCAATGTTCAACAATGCTGTATAAATTGCCTCCAATAAGTTCTTTCACCATAACTGCAATGCGTATAGGTCAGCAATAAACACTGACTTCGAGTAGCAACACACAACTTGCATTGGCAGAAGTTTTCTGAAATTCTCTAACTATGGAGCTCTTACCTCTGTTAGTTAAAATATGTACTCTCCTAATAATTTTGTGTTCCCGCACTTGGGCAAAACAGTATCACCAAGCAAAAAATAGTTATCATTTTACCATTATGAAAAAAGTAAATACAGTCTCACGGCTAGTCTGCATGACTCTTTGTGACCTAACTCCGGAGTGCCACACAATCATTTGGAATGGTAACAATTTCATTTCCTTTCTGCAGAGAAACTGTTATTACCGGATTTCTAAACTTAAGTTGAAAGCAAAGTTTACATAATATAGGTACAAGCCCACGTTGCATCTTGGTTGGAAACACGGGTTAATTCAACACTTTTGTCGTCATTCAATGGTTTGTATCCGTTCTACAGTAGTAACTTAGTCGACATAGTTATCAATCCGGGTTTCATGGGAGTTTTCAGTAGTTCACATACCGGACACGCAGCATTTCACACCAATCCAATGACTTACTACAAGAGCGAGTTTCAATTTTTTAGGATTAGTACTTCCTCGGGTTTTGCGATCACCTTTTCACGCCCCGTAATTGTAACGAAAGTTCAGCTAGTCTTTACGAATGCAACTACTTCAGCCACTATGCACTGGCATATGAATAACGGTCCCCCGTGCTGTTATCCTGAACGGACTGATCCACAGCCTAAGGGCATTACTGTGAGTTACCCTTGCCCGGCCAGTCCTGCTGTGAAGTCCCTGTCATTAGATATAACATTCCAAGGATATGTGGCTTTTAACAACTTGAAGATCTTTGGAACCAATAACGTCCTTCTCTTTCCATAGTTGTGCTTTACATTTTCATATGATTCGTTACTCTTTACCCTAATGCTTCATAAAATATAGTCACTATAACTGGATTGTGTGCTGATTCGCTGAGAGCAATTCGTATTCCATGTTTTGCATGACCACAATTTGAGTTATGAAGCATCGAATAATGCTACCACTGTACAGAGTGAAAAAATTGAAATCAAATAAAATTAATCGCGAATTGAATGCCGCCCACGAGGCGTGTGATAAGAAGGGTGAACGATTATTAGAACCACCAATTCATTCCGTAAAAATAGGGGAGAAGCTAATAACTATCATTCTATGTCGAAATGCATGTGACAGTAATAGGGAGGAGCCAAGAGTAATACGTACCGGATATGCTACCGCAGGTACTGATCGAAGTATTTCTAAGCAGCAGGCAAGGGTACCCAGAGGTAATAAAAAACTCCCACGAAAAGCTTTAGTAGAAAAAAGTGCTTTTCACGCTACCATAAAGAACATGTCATATCCGGTAGTGCCACTCACTCCCATTGAGCACAGTTGGTCCGTAATAAGTAAAAATGTATCAGAAAGTACCGCAAGTGGACCATTCAAGCGCAGACTGTTAGCTCGGCAACATGACTCGTTTGCAACCACTTCACATTTGTGCGTTTTTCATGCTGGTCTCCTGTACCAGTTACTGTACTTTGGCAAAGAGGTATCGCCTATCGAATAATGCGTATTTCTCCACCCTTATGAAAGAAGTACCCAGTGCTTCGGTGTTTACCTGCACGGCTCATTGCGAACAAACGGCAGGATGCCACACAACACTTTGGAGAGGTAATCAAACATTTTTTAAAAATATATATAACGAATACATATGTGACGATGACGATGCTGGAATCTTTGCATGCCAGAATCGTATCCACCATGCATTTTTGTTAACACTGGAGGCGGTACACTGTTGTCGTCGCTGAACGGCTCCTTACCATTTTATACCAGCCGGGTCGACGTATCTATTACACCTGGTAGTTTTGGAGTGTCGAATGATTCCGATCCCCTGAACGCGTTTTCTTCGGACAAAGGCATTTACTATAAAAGCGCATATCGTGGGATAAACGGGTACGCGCTTGGTTTTATGATTACCTTCTTGGATCCCGTCATTGTAACTGCAATTCAACTGACCTATATTGACCTCGGCATAGTAAATCAAACTGTCCCAGGCTTCATGCATTGGCACTTGAACGGTTACCCATACTGTGAATGTCCAACTCCTTACCCAAGACCCACAGGAGTTGTCCTCCAGTTCAATTGCCCCAGTAACCCCGCTGTCAATTCCATTTCAATCGATGCAATGTACCAAGGGTATCTCTCTTTCAATAACATAAAAATCTTTGGACTCAACAACGTGGTCTTGTTACCATAATTGGCTTTCCTTGTTGTTTCCGAAATCTATCATATTTGATTGATCGTATTGTATTTATTCAGCTGTGAGGTTGGATTTTCTTCGGTTATATAGTTCCGTGTGAAGTGATCCCAAAGTGAGTTTGCTTTGCTATACACGTTACAATTATATTATTTGCCTATAAAATGCCCCATTTACTGCCATGCGATTGCTCCTGTGGAATAATACTGCTGCATTTCAATACTTGAACGCAGCAATGCTTAAAATATTCAGCACATCCTAAGTAATGCACTTGATAGATATAAATAGATCAATACGAGCTAATTATCCTATTGATGTATTTCTGTCATTCTTCTTTGTCCAAGACGCAATACTTTTCATTATGGATAGAAAACAACAGTTCTTAGAGCCGATGATGGCTGCCCTGCTCTACCAGTAAAGTAAGAGTAAAGGAATATGAGCTTCCGGCTCTTGTAGTATGGGTACGTTATGTAGGGGATCCTTCCAACCCTATTCAGCCTAAGGCCTTGGATGTGTGGCTTTATGTATTGGAGTTCTTATAGTGTGGATAAGGTTGTACTAAAAAAAGGTAGGAGACCGGAATAGGTACAAAGGGTTATTGGCAGTGTTATTATCTAAGGCAGACTATACTGGTTACATGAATTTATATTTATTCCCACCCAATGGACACCTTTTTACGGCCTAAGAAAAAGGCTTACACGCCATAAGATTTTATTACAGATCATCACCAATGCGCATGAGCCTGCACAGGACTATACTTCGAACGAATTCTAGCATTACTGAGTGTTAATGCTAGAATTCGTTGAGATCTTCTAGAGAGCGATTCCCAACTTGCTCTAACATATGGAGTTCTTCCCTCAACTACTTACATTATTTTTTCTTTTCATAGCCTTGTGTTCTCATGCTCGGGCTACGAAGTATCACCTAGCAAATAATAATACTTACCATTTCATGTTAATGAAGGAAGTGTTTACCAGTTCACGGCTGGTCTGCTTAGCTTTATGTGAGCAAACGCGGGAATGCCACACAATCATATGGAAAGGTAAGAAAAGAAATACTGTATCCCTAATACAATAATAATCCCCATAGATCGAACGATGACACTTAATTACGCTACATATTACATATTACAGGCAACCATACATCCTGTATCTTGGTAGGCAACGAAGGATATGCAAATGTGTCTTCATTCTACAAAACTTTACCAATTTTCAGCAGCCGTTTGGTCGACGTCACTATCGATACTGGAACAACGTTGGGAATTTCGTCCAATTCACACCCTGAACTAGCTTTTATTACTGATCCACGTTCTTACTACAAGAGCGCGTCACAATCCGGATCTGTTGATATAAAATCGTGTTTTACTATTTCTTTTTCTCGTTCCTTAGTTGTAACGAAAATTCAGTTAGTTTTTGTCAATCAAACAAGCGCAACTACTTTGCACTGGCACATGGGTTCTGGTATCCCTGCCTGTCACCCGGAACTACCTGATCCACAAACTATGAAAGTTACTGTCAATTACATTTGCGAGGCAAGCCCTGCCGTGAACTTAATTTACATACACTTAACATTGAAAGGGTATCTGGCTTTTAATAATTTGAAAATCTTTGGAACGGATAACGTTCTTCTCTTTCCGTAGTTCTGCTTCAAACTCTCACGATGAGTTTTCACCCTCTCAATTATTCTTTGCGCATTGTGATTTGTCCAGCACACAGTTTGCAAATCACTTTCATTGGAGTTCTTCTCTCAGCTACTAAAGCTATATGTATTCGCCTAATATAATTTTGAATCATTATTTGACCCAAATCATATTGTCATCAAGCAATATTGTCATCAAGATTGTCATGCAATATTGTCATCAAGATTGTCTTTTACATTTCAGGGCTTGTACTATAAAAGGCTTGTACTACGCGCTTGTACTACCCGGGCTTGTACTATAAAAGCGAATATATTCCCGGCAGTGCGACCAGTAGTAATTTTGGAATCCGCTTTTCTGGCCCCGTAATCATACATAAAATTGAACTCGTCTATGTCGATCTCGGAATAAACCAAACTACCCCAAGTTTCATGCACTGGCATATGAACATGTACTCGTACTGTGACCCTGCACTAGCTAATCCACAACCCAAAGGGTTGTCGTCGATTACATTTGCCCAGGACAAGGTTCTTTAACTTCAATCGCGAGTCACGTGTCATTTCAGGGATACTTACAGGGATATTTACAGGGATACTTTCAGGGATATTTACAGTTCTTTGGACCCAAGCTCCTACTCAATGAGAGCGATATACGAATCACATTGAAGCCAAACCGGACGTGGTTCTATGTATTATCAAACTACATAAGCTATATAAGGTTACAAGGAAGAAAACCCAAATCAATGATGGATACAAAGGGTCCCCCGTGCGCTGTACTACCTGGTTAGCTCTTTTACCCCAATGAACACCTGAGCGGACAAACTTTTTCGCAAACCAATGTTCAATAACGCTGTTGAACTTGTTCATATAAGTAGATAAGCACCAATTGCTTTGCGCATAAGCCAGCTGTGAACATTGACTTAGTAGGATTGACTTGACGAGTAGCAGCGCTATATACTATATACATTCTACAGAGAATCTCTAGTTGCTAACATGGATACCTTACCTCTGTTAGTTAAAATATGTACTTTTCTAATACTGTATGGTTCCCCTACTTGGGCAAAACAGTATCACCAAGCAAATAATAGTTATCATTTCACCATTATGGAAAAAGTGAATACAGCCTCATCGCTTATCTGCATAGCTTTATGCGACCTAACTCCGGAGTGTCACATCATCATTTGGAATGGTAAAAGTTTGATTTCCTTTCCTTGCAAATAGTGTTCTTACCTGATCTCTTAAACGTAAGTTTTAACCTAAGTTTACATAATACAGATACAAATCCACGGTGCATCTTGGTTGGCAATACGGGTTCAACACGTTTGTCGTCAATCAACAGTTCGCAACCGTTCTACAGTAGCAGCTTAATCGACGTAGTTATCATTCCTGGTGCAGGGATGGGTGTTTCCAATGATTCACATCCAGAACTCTCATTCCACGCCGATCCAACGACTTACTACAAGAGCACGTTCCAATCTTCAAGGTTGATGTCTCGGGTTTTGCGATCACCTTTTCACATTCCGTAATTGTAACGAAAGTACAGCTAGTCTATGCCAATGAAACCAATTCAACCTCTATGCACTGGCATATGGATTATGGTGCCCCGTACTGTTATCCTGAACGGGCTGATCCACAGCCTAAGGGAATTACTGTCAATTACCCTTGTCCGGCCGGTCCTCCAGTGAGCTCCCTATCGTTGCATTTAACGTTCCAAGGATATGTGGCTTTTAACAGTTTGAAAATCTTCGGAACAAATAACGTCCTTCTCTTTCCATAGATGTGCTTTATATTTTCATATGATTCTTTACTCCTTACTCTAATGCTTCATAAAATATAGTCACTATAACTGGATTGTGTGCTGATTCGCTAAGAGCAATTCGTATTCCATGTTTTGCATGCCCACGATTTGAGTTATGAAGCATTGAAGAATGCTGCCACCGTACATAGTGAAAAATTGAAATCAAATCAAATTAATCGCGGATTGAATGCTGCCTACGAGGCGTCTGTTAAGGGTGGACGATTACTGAAACCAATCAATTCATTCCGTAGAAATAGGGAAGAAGCTAATAGCTATCATTCTAGGTCGAAATGCATGTAACAGTAATAGGGAACAGCCAAGAGTAATACGTACCGGATATGCTACCGCAGGTACTGATCGAAGTATTTCTATTACGCAGCAGGCAAGGCGGTATCCAGAGGTAATAATAAACTCCCACGCCAAGCTTTAGTAGAAAAAAGTGCTTTTCACGCTACCATAAAGAACATGTCATATCCAGTAGTGATACTCACGCCCTTTGAGCACAGTTGGTCCGCAATAAGTATGTATCAGAAAGTACCGCAAGTGGACCATTCAAGCGCAGACTGTTAGCTCGGCAACATAACTCGCTTGTAACCACTTCACATTTGTGCGTTTTTTCTGGTCTCCTGTACCAGTTACTGTACTTTGGCAAAGAGGTATCGCCTATCGAATAAGGCGAAGTTCTCCACCCTTATGCAAGAAGTACCCAGTGCTTCGGTGTTTACCTGCACGGCTCATTGCGAACAAACGGCAGGATGCCACACAACCATTTGGAGAGGTAATCAAATATTTTTTTCAAAATATATGTATATATGTGATGATGCTGAAATCTTTGCATGCCAGAATCGTACCCACCATGCATCTTTGTTAACACTGGAGGCGGTACACTACTGTCGTCGCTGAACGGTTCGTTACCATTTTATACCAGCCGGGTCGACATATATATTTCACCTGATAGTTTTGGAGTGTCGAATGATTCCGATCCCCTGAACGCGTTTTCTTCTGACCCAGCCATTTACTATAAAAGTGAATATAGTGCGATAAGGTGGGGTGCGATTGGTTTTATGATTATCTTCTCGGATCCCGTCATTGTAACCGCAATTCAAATGACCCATGTTAACCTCGGCATAATAAATCAAACTGTCCCAAGTTTTTTGCATTGGCACGTGAACGGCGGTTTGCCATACTGTGATTGTCCAACACCTAACCCTAGGCCTACAGGAGTTGTCCTCCAGTTCAGTTGCCCCAGTAACCCCCCTGTGAAGTCCATTTCAATCGATGTAATATACCAAGGGTATCTTTCTTTCAATAACTTACAAGTTATTGGATTCAACAACGAGGTCGTGTTTCCATAATTGTATTTCCCTTTCCAGAGTAGTATTTGATTGATCAAATTGTATCTATTCAGCTGTGAGTTCGGATTTCCTTCAGTTAAATACTTTCATGAAGTGATCCCAAAGTGAGTTTGCTTTAATAGATGTTAAAGTTACATTCTTTGCTTATAAAATGCCCCATTACTATACTGCCTTGCAATTGCTACTGTGGAATAATATTGCTGCATTTCAATACTTGAACGCAGAATGACCAGTGCACAACTGTAAGTACTACTTCGAACGAATTCTAGCATTACTGAGTGCTAATAAATGCTGGAATTCTTTGAGATCTTCTAGAGAGAGCGATACCCAGCTTGCTCTAACAAACGGAGTTCTTCCCTCAACTACTTACATTACTTTTTCTTGTCGTATCCTTTGTGTTCTCATGCTCGGGCTAAAGGTATCACCGAGAAAATAATAATACTTATCATTTCATGTTAATGAACGAAGTGTTTACCAGTTCACGGCGGGTCTGCTTATCTTTATGTGAGCAAACCCGAGAATGCCAAACAATCACGTGGAAAGGTAAGAAAAGAAATACTGTATCCCTAATACAAACCCCCATAGAAAGATGACACTTTCACTACATATGACATGATAAAGATTCAAGTACTTTTCAAGCCACCATAAAAACATGCCATATCCGTTACTCCAACTAACTCCCACTGCGCACAGTTTGGCAGCAATGGACATGTATTAGGAAGTACCGCAAGTTGACTACTCAATAACCGAAGACTGCTCGTTTGACAACATGACAACATAAAACTCGATGTCCCAGACTAATAAATTTAAAATTCTCTGACACACTGGGCTGGGTACGTTGGTCAACTACCTGAGCCACGTGCGTTAACCCAGTTAGTTACAGAAAACCAAACAGAACGGTTGACGATACCGTAGTGGTTCCGAAGAGTTCAACTTGATAAGATGAAGTCCGCTCTGCAGTTTTCTAAAGTCCTCATACTTTTAACTATTTCTGCCGATTTGAGGGCTTGGGGAATGGTGTTTAGGAGATCAAAGGACCATTGTTTCGGCACAACTAAAGTAACAACTACTGCTTCGAAACTTACATGCATGGCCTTGTGTCATCAAACTCCTGGCTGCCGCACCTTTGTGTGGAGGGGTAAACATAGTACAATTCTGTAAAAGTACAATAAAGTATATCCAAAACAATTCACGTACAGATACAAAGCCCTCGTGCATTCTAGCAGACCGGCAAAGCAATAGCCCTCTGGTAGCTATTGATGCTACTTCACCGATATACAGTTCAGAAGCATCTTCACCCAGCGTTCGAGTGACCGACTTGAGTATT
This sequence comes from Lepidurus couesii, assembly GCA_022832235.1. Lineage (NCBI taxonomy): Eukaryota > Metazoa > Arthropoda > Branchiopoda > Notostraca > Triopsidae > Lepidurus > Lepidurus couesii. The sequence goes on along the minus strand of JAGJRP010000034.1, from coordinate 69,888 downwards.
AGCACGGGTACTTTGGGAGTTTCGAAAAATTCCAAGGCGGTATACGCGTTTTGCAACAAAACCAATTTTTTTTATAAGAGTGCTGCGTTTCTATCCACAACACGAAGCAACGTCGACTTTAAAGTGATTTTCCCTTACCCCGTTCAAATAAGTTTGATTACATTTAGGCATCACAATCTAGGCATAAATCAAACTGCTCCTAGTCTCTTACATTGGCATTTAAGTTTAAATACTTATTGTACCGTGAATCGGAGTACTGTACTAGCGACGGGATGTTTCTATACTTTTACATGTCCAACTTTGGCTGCTCGTAGTTCAATTTATTATCATGTGCAATTTAAGGGATATTTGGCTATAAACAGCTTACGATTCTTTGGTCTCGGAAATGTGACCTTATTTTCCTAATTCGTATCCTTGATTAATGTTTCTGTTCAATGTTAGCGACTATTTCATAGTTTGAATATTAATGGTTCTAGCGTGAATTTCTTACGTACAATTAACTGACTTGTTGTTAGATTTGGTTTATGATTTATGAACACTAATATATTCAACCAATTGCAGTTGAACTGCACCCTCACCTCCTAATATACTAATGAACCTATCCCATTCTGTGTAATATCGCAATTTAAAGTGTTGTGGTTTTGAGTTCACTCTTGTTTGCTGTCAACAATAGCTTAAAATGCTTATATCTTGTGAAATATAATTCACGTGGTCAAGTTTCACCATTTACATGATCTTAGTTGTTCTAATAATTTGTATCTTTAGTATAACCACAGACTCTGCAATTCATCCTTAACGTAAATTTGAAACACAGTAATTAGCTTAAGGTAAAACGTGTACAGCAAGACTTAGCGATCGAAGTGCACTAGAACTAACAAAGCAATATGGCAGCCAGAAAACACTGACTATGGTGTTTTCGTAGCAGCGTAGCCTGCTTTGACATAAAAAAACATTGTTGCTCGATGTTGTCTAAAATTACGTGACAGTTGCTCCCAATTCCGAGTGCTTGACAGCAATAGATCTAGACCACCTGTCCATGCTATCTTACTCGGAGGCACCTTTCTGTGACAAGAGTAAGAGGTAGTTTTTACATAGAAATATTTGAATGTTATACAATGTGCATTGATCAGACATTCCAACATTACGATTTGTTCAGTTACACAATTTACATGATGCTAACATGGGGATCTTCTCTATATGTGTACTCTCCTAATATAATTTTGTACCAGTATTTGACCCACAGCCTATTGTCAAACACATCTTATTTAACACTTCAGCATAAGAAGAAGCAATCTGCAGTTTTAAAGCTTATCTGTATAACTTTTATGTGACCAAGTTATTCCGGAATGCCACACAATTATTTGGAAGGGTACACATTTAATTAAGTTTATTCGAAATCGAACTAGCAGACGCTAACAATTAAAAGATTCAATCTAAACTTCGCTTTCCAAGATACATTTACCCATCATTGTGCCCAAGAGCGTCTTGGTGGTCTGGACCAGTATTTGGGTATACCTTAATACTGTAAGCCCTTATACTATGGTCTTGACCAACGTGTTCAGAACTTCACTGAACTTGTCATCTACTATATTAAATTAACACAATATATAAAAGTCAAAGAATGATCGCAAGCTGAGAAAACTAGGGCACAGTCAAATAATCTATATAATTCAGTAGCGCAAGTTTTGACCAGGAAGAAAACTTCTACGGGTCGATGTAGTAAGCAAGTACAAGAATCCAATTCGGTCCCCTTCCCAGTTTTTACGATTTACAATGACTGTTGCTTTTTGTAGGCGTCGTGCCTCAATGTCCATTAACGTGAATACAGCTGTATGTCCAATTCTATCCTTAGTGCGCAGATTAACTATAGTCAGCAAAAAGCACTTTGGTGTGAACGAATTTCACAGAAGTTGTACAGAAGACTGATACCGTGGGAAGCATGGGGTTCTTCTTTCAGACACCGGGGTTGGTCGTGCTTTTAGTATTGTTTACTTATCCAGATACTTCGGCAATACTATGTCACCGACAAGTTAACCCTCATTGCTTCACAAGAATGGTAGAAGTAACCGCTTTTTCAGTGCTAACTTGCGTGGCTTTATGTGACAAAACGCCAGGATGTTTCACAGTCGATTGGGAAGGTAAGAAATTTGTTTAATCCATATGAATACAACTCCAAAATGGAAGAAACATTTCACAACGATTCTTACATTTGAATTGGACAGATGCAAACTCATCGTGTATCTTGGTAGGCAGTGAAGGAAGTAATTTCTTAACATCGCTTGATTCGCTTTCGGTTTACAAGATCTTAGTCAATTTTACGGCTGTTAATCCAGGAAGTCCGGGAGTTTCGAATGATTCGAATCCCGAGCAAGTGTTTTGTAATAACCCGGGCTTGTACTATAAAAGCGAATATTTTCCCGGTATTGCGAGCAGTAGTAATTTTGGAATCAGCTTTTCTAGTCCCGTAATCATTACTAAAATTGAACTTGTCTATGTCGATCTTGGGATAAACCAAACTACCCCAAGTTTCATGCACTGGCATATGAACATGTACCCGTACTGTGACCCTGCACTACCTGATCCGCAACCCAAAGGGCTTGTCGTCGATTACATTTGCCCAGGACAAGGTTCTTTAACTTCAATCGCGAGTCACGTGTCATTTCAGGGATACTTCGCTTTTAACAATTTACAGTTCTTTGGACCCAATAACGTTTCTTTTTATCCATAGATTCATTTCCCTTTTAAATTGTGTTTAAATTATGTTTAAACTGTGTTCTTTTGACCTTCTCACCTCCAAGTGCTTCGTAATTCACGTATATCTGGACTGCGGTTCGCATTTCTCAAAAATCGTTTTAAGTGGAAATCCGTTGTAAAATACATTGCAAATAATAACTAATAAAAATTTATACCTAGGTACTACTTGCCTTTTTATGAGTCATACATGTAAGGTCTAATCAGGTCAAAAATTCTTAAGACAGAAGGGCCAAAAGGTCATGTGTAACGGAAATGGTTTGTTGCATGCTTGAACAGTAAAGAAAGCTTGCCGAAGGACAGGTACGATGTACCCAAGCCGATAAGCCATAACAACCCTTGCTCAGTTGTCAATAACGATACAAAACCCTTCTCTATGAGCGTTTAAGAAGTTCAGAGCCTTCTCGAGTAGCAGTAATAAGAAAATATCGGATTAATTCAGTAACTTTTTTTTTTGGGGGGGGGATTCATTCTTGGGGGAAAATAAATGGCACAACACAAAACGACATACGGAAATAATGCGTTTACCTGAGTTTATTTTGCGCATTATAATGGTATTTATAATTAAAAATTTAGACCCTAACTTCATGGTCAATATTCAACCCGAACTACTTTTTCGCTTATAACCGTAATACTTGACTGAAAGTTCAAAAGATGGCGTACACGTAAAACGGACTTTTTAGACCGGTTTAAAACTAACGGATCTTCCTGAGGGATCTTTCTCTCGCTGTCAGCCAAGTTTATTTGTAAATAACAAAGTGTTAATTTTATTGTCCATGTGCGTTTAATTTTCTTTAAATTTAAATAAAAAATATCAAAATGTGTTCCCGTGTACAATGTTTAATGAGTGGCTACTTATGTCAACAAATAAAAACAGACAAGAAAGACACTAACAACGACACCAGTCCTAAACTCCTAAGAACAATCTACCCTGAAGTTACTCATCTACCTTTTTGTGAAAAAGATAATGAATGTATCCTTGAGAGAGGGATCAAGAGTCTCGCTTGTTCCTGGACAGCCTTAATTGTAGAAGGTGACTAATCATTTATACTTTTACAAAACGATGCTTATTTTGGGAAGGCATAAGTAACTTATTCTACAATCATAAGGAAGTTCGCTTTGCTCAGCAATTCCAATATATAAACTTGCGTTTAGAACCTTCAGGTGCCTCACATGCTGGGTCCACGTTACACGTTCAAGGTTTTATTGACGGCGTTAGTCAAAATGAAGGAATTCTTGATTTAAAACTACCTGAAAGTCTGCGAGTCGAAAAAGTGAGAGTCTAAAAATCAAAATCTTAATACGCACACATTAGAACATAAGAAAAAAGTGTGTGATTGGCAGGGACAAGATAATAGTACTCGACCAAGCGGGTAATTTATATAAAAACCACCTTGGGGAATGGAAGAAAATAATGACAGACACCGAAGCCAAGTTTGTCGATTTGATAGGACAAGACGGAAACGTAATCGCATTAGACGATCAGGGTATTTATCCTTCAAAATAAAATAAAAAGATAGCCTTATAACGTGAGTAATCGTGATGCAATTAGGATTCATATGGAGCCCTCCAACGTGCTCATTTCCGAATTTAAACCTGAAAGTTAGTGCCATAGCCTGCGGCAAAGAGCATTTTGTGGCAATCACCCAGTCTGGAGATGTATATTCATGGGGCTGTGGAAGGTTAGACATCTTTTGGGCGAATTTTTTAAGAGATATATCCAAGTTTCTTTTGCAATGTTGTCTGTGTGTGTATTTTTAAAGTCGAGGGCAGCTGGGGCATGGCACTTTGCTTAATGAAGAGCAGCCAAGACTGATCGAAAGCTTGCAGGGCATTCGTCTTGAGAAAGTAGCGTGTGGGGGCTGGCACACGTGTGTCGTAAGTAATAGCGGTGATTTGTACGTCTGGGGATGGAATGAAAGTGGTCAACTTGGCTTGCCCTGCGCAGCCTGTCAACATTCCAGGTAAGCATTAACCTAACTTTTTATAACTTTCCACTTTGACGTCCTAACCTTAAATCATGTCAATAATTAGCATAAGTGCTTTCAGCACTAAATGACAGGATTCTAACGAGAAAATAAACTTGAATTCCCAGTTATTTACTAGATTAAAGCTCTATTGTACAGTAACGAACTTACTGATCGCTATTTGGACTTTACAAGTTGACCAATCACATTGCTTTTCCGTTTTGTAGACCAAACTTGCCATTTGAAGCGTACTTCTACGCTTAGGTTGGGTTCTCAACACGATTATCCCGTCTAAACTCGTCAATGAATGAGCAGGTCATTCAATTCAATAACCTGCTCATCGAATTACTGTGGAATTTAGAAGGAATTTTAGTAGGCTAGAAATGACAGGATTGGTTTAAACATAAACAAAGGGAAAGCAATGTGATTGCTCAATTTGCTGTAAGTTCATGTAGATGTAGCGATCAAGTTACTGTACTGTGCAATTTCGTGTTCAGTCTGTTTCAAAGTACGAAATTAATGGAGTTAATAATTTTGGAACATAAGTAGTTCATGTTATAATCACATTCTTACCGTAAACACATTTATGAACACACGAAAGTTAAGTTAGTGTTGTTTTGGCGACGAGTGGCTCATTCACGCCATGCTGTGGATACTATACAGTGGATTTTAGCCAGGGTGTAGGAGGCGCTTAGCGATCCGCAACAAACTATGCCAGAGCCTTATTTTGCTTTACGCCACCGGGTGCATAGAACCATTAGAATAACCAAGTGTTAACCTAAATTAATTTTACCTAACCTAAACCTTCACTTTAACATGCTTCTCTCAAGCAGTAGTCATTTCAAACGGTCGAGAAAGCCAGTGTTAGTATCCACAGCACTTCGTGAATGTGCTGTCAATAGTTTTGGCGTCTTTGCCGCTCTTGGCGCGTAAAAGACAGGATGTTGTATGTGTGTGGTGTTATGCTCACTAGGTGGCGCTCGGCTCACTTTTTTAGCAATCACTTTCTTAATATTGAAGAAACCGCCACAAATCATAAAACGTTCAATACATACTTTGCTTTCTTTAACTACTTTAACTTTCTTTAAAGGGTGGATCGTTATATGTCTTGCTTTTTCTTAACATGTGTTTGAAAATAGGAGTTCTGCTTTTAAATAATCAACGTTAATAGGGATAAAACGGTGAACATTCAGTCCGAACCGGTACTATTGGAAACCTTCGGTTTGGACGACTCACCCGTGAAAATGGTTGCGTGTGGATCACGTCATTCTGCTGCAGTTTTGGGTAATTTGGTTACAACTACATCTTTAAGTTCGGTATTTATTGTGTGGTCTCATTGTCCGTCTGGCTTCCTTGTCGTCCCTCGTTTTTTGTTTTATTTATGGTCGGGTATTTGTTCGCATTATTATGGTTTGCTCTGTAACGTTTTTATGGACGGCTTACCCACAAGTTCTCAACGTTTTATTATACTTACTTGTAGCTTGTGCATAACGGCTTTGGTTCTTGTCCTTGTCGTGTTTTTTTTAATGCTTCCTTCTCGTAAAGTTAATTTTTTCTTCTTCATCCAAAAAAAAATCTAAAATAGAGGACGGATCTGGTTGGTCATGGGGCTGGAATGGCAAAGGCCAACTTGGACTTGGCGATTTGGTGTCCCGCGATCGTCCAACTCGGGTAACCGGCTTTTATAGCCCATCGTCAGCCCCCACTCGGCAATCGATGCCCTTATTATCTGGTGTTATGGCTTCGGCGTGGAATACCTTTTGGTTAACATCTTAGCAAAGTACAAAACCTATACCTTTTCCCTTTTCCACGTGAGTATAACAGCAAAGAAAAGCCCCCTATTTAAACGACTTTTTCTTTAGCGACAAATAGGCAAGCTTTTTAAGTACCGCCAGTACGTGCTTAACCGTTGGCGACTTACGATTACTGAGTGGCTCCAGGGATCGGGAAAATCTCGAAAATTATGAGGCTTCGACAGTATCTGAAAAGGTTTGGCGGCTCTCCCTTCGCTAAACTCCACTTCTTTTCTCTTCTTTTTCTTCCTTTTAAACGTTCGTATTGTTCGTGTATTAGACAGAGAAATAAAAAAAAAGTCTACAACTTAACAGAAGCACACACACAGTTCCAGGTTTGACAGGCAAAGCCAAAAGCTTTAATCAGATTATCAATAAAAGGATTTCGATGGGGGCTTGGATGGGGGGATATTGTGTGAATGTGGTGTGGAAAAGGTTAGGGAGCCGCTATAGTATGTGAATAGACATTGAAAAGTGTCGTATGGGACGTATGAGAGATACCATACAGAGATCCAAAGTAATCCAGAGTAATACAGAGTTATAAGCACACAAAAAGTTGCATAAAGAGAAGAAAAGGAGGGGACTTGGAGAAACTTGACAAAAAAAAATGGTAAAAAATATAAAAGGTGGTTCTTCTATGTATCTGTTTTGGTGGTAGAGACTTAGAGAGAACCTTATACGTAGAGAGGTGGGGTTATATAGCATACAAACGCAAGAAAACACTATAGCTTTTGAGGATATGTGTGTGACGTGAGGATTTGGCTGTCGTGAGGATCGCCTCCGATCTTCTCAAACTTTTCAGTGTTACCTGGCGCTGCACGGATACGTAGATCTAAAGAAGAAAGGGGGAAGTGCGTTGCCGGTTTCGCTCGCTGAGAGGATTTTCGCTGCTCTGCAAGAAGGGAAAACCGTGGGACCTCCTTTTCAAAGCTCCGGGTCCCTTTTTGGCTGACTCGCTATCGGCTGCCTCTCAGTCGTGCGTGAGCGTTTCTCTCTACATGAGGTGGTGGAATCGTTGAGCCTGCAGTGAAAATTGTCAAGAATTTTTCCATAGAAAAATTCAGAAAGAAATAACTTTCCGAAACTTGTGAAGTGCGAAGAACTGTGAATAGGATTCGTGCACCCCGAAGGACTAAATAAAAAAGCCTACATTTTAAAAGTAGGTATAGCACCGTATGTTTCCGGTATCATTATGGTCAATTCCAACATTTGGGAGGTCCCTATTAGCCCCCTCCCTGTCCCCCGAAACAACCCCCTCTAAAGATGACCCGCATAACTTCATAAAGTTTACGGTTTATTGATGGCCCCAAAACTGTATAATCAGCGGTTTTTTTTATTTTTGGTCAAGAAAATCAGTAAATCATTATTGGCAGTTTGAAAAGTTTCAGAAAAAAAGGAAAATTCGAGTTTGAAAACTTTTACTTTCCGGAATTCATTGACTTATTGAACATGAAAGTTATCAAATTGTGGATCAGAATAACGTATTGCATTAAATCGCGTCTACTTCCATTCGCAATAGTCTGTTGCGTTTGTTGTTAGAGAATAACTTGAATTTTTTTTATTTTTTTCGGAAATTGAAGCGTTCGGAAAGTAAAATCAAGCAAATTCAGCCAATTTAACCGTAATGTTCCAGTGAAGTTAACGTTTTATGTGTTGATCATATGAAAAATGTCAGCAATAAGAACTATCATTATATCGCAAAGTCAGAAAATGTAATCTTATTTAAATACATGTTAGGGTCGAATTTCATTTGGTAAGATATTAGCGTTGTTAGAAAAAGATCGTATTATAGAAAGATAGAATATGAAGTAATAAGGTTATGGACGTTTGGAAATTATGAAACAACAAAATGACTTGAATTAGGCAAATTTTGAACTTGGAGAAACAGAAGATTCAATTTTCTTTAGATTTTTTTTTTTAATTTCCAAATGATAAAGATGAAAAAGGTGGTCGTTGACGTAAGCTTCTATCGACTGTGCCTATTTGCATAATCTTTCTCGTTTAAGCCGAAGGAAGTCAGAAGTTGCGAGTTGTGTTGTATAGAAAAGAAAGAGAAAAGAAAAGAACGAGACAGAGAGAGAATAGTTTTGGAATTGCTTGAAAAAAATACCGTAGCGGCTTATGGAGGTAAGAGCTAACCGTTTCTCGGTCCGTGAAAAATCCTTTCAAGAATGGTATTGTATATATATGCATTTTAGTTTGGGCCTTTCTTTCTCTTTCTCTCTTAAAGCAAAAGGTATATACCCCCCCTTATCATATCATCCTTTTGGCTTTTCTCAAGCCGAAAAGGTGTGGGTTTGTTACCCAGGGTGCTTGATCGGAAAACTGGCGGCACCAGGTTGTTTGCTTCGAGGGGTTGAGTTGGAGTCTAAAAGGTGAGTTATGCCAAGTAGAAGCGGTCAGTGGTTTTGTCTTATCAGCGAGCTTTATAGTAGTTTGGGGCGAAAGAATCTCCCAACGAAAAGGTAGAGCATTAGAGCACTCGAACCTGCCCCTTTTAAGTGTTTTTGGCTGGCTTTTGCCAATACATTTCCATTCCATATCCTTTCACTTAGTCGCCAAAAAAATAAAAAAATATTCCATACCTAGATTATTGCAAAAACTCGCAAGAAGTACGAAATTTAGTACTGTATTAAAATGAATCTATTAAATTTGTTTTCTATCTCTTCAATATATTTTTAACTATTATCAAGTATTTTTTAGTATTTTCTTAAATACACAATAATACATTTTAAAATGTATTCTAGTATACTTTGGGTAAAATGTAAGTAGTTTACCCCTGTAGATTATATTACTATTTAACTTAACACATTATAAATGCTCTTATTAATTAGCAAAAAAATAAATAAAACGAATTATGATTCATAGTAATGTCAATATTAATTAGCATTTTCAATGAAAAAGACCTTTTAATAAAATTTGATTTTTAAGAAATTTTGTAATGAAAATGTCATGTAATATATTTCTTATTTACGTGAATTTATTTTTTGAATTTTTTTCCCTAATGTGTAGAATATGACCCAAAGTTGGAACATGGACTTTGGACTGGGCTTCCAGGTGTGGTGGTGAAATCAAGAAAACAGTCCCGTGTGTTCATTTCACGATGCAAGTGGTGTGGTTTTTGTTTCTCATCGCCCTACTGCTTCTGGAATTGGTGGGGGGCGTGAGTAGCATAAGCAGACCTTTACGGGACGAGTCGTCCCCGAAAAGCGCGAGCAAAATTGCTTCGATTAATTCAGGTGCAAATAGCGGCAGCGGCAGCACCGATGCATGTGCGCATTCGTGTACGTGCGAAGGAACCACAGTCAATTGTGCCAGTCGTGGACTTACGGAATTCCCGCCGGGGTTACCCCGCAATGCAGAGAGAATGTGAGTAGATGTTTTATGGCCTCCTAGAATGTTTGACGTTGCCCCGTTACTCGTTACTGACCCCAGCCCAAAGGGGGCTCACTCTTGTGGTTTTGCTCTTCTATTTTTTTTCCACCACCAATTCCCAAACCTGCCAAATTCACTTTTTTTTAAGCTTCTTTTTGTTAAATTTCACGAAAAATAACAGACACAGCGTTGGAAAACAAAGCTGGAGGAGCTGTATGCAGCTTAAAAAAAAAAAACTCCCCAAAAAACAATGAAATTTACAACAGTGAACAGTTGCTCCTCCGTCTGACAGATTGCCTTGCACCGTTTTCGCTTATCTGCTGTAATCAGAAGTGCCTTAGTGGGGCACCTGTCTTTGTTTTGCTCAAATATATTGGCCAGTCCAGGCTTAACTTTAAGCTCCACCTCTTTTTCGAGGAACCCGAGCAAACGATAGAAGGAAATAACTTTGGGTTGGTAACATTTTAAAGTAAAAAATTAAGCTGGTAGGACTTGTACATAGATTTATTTGGCAAGGGTGCTGGCCTGCTGGCTATTACATCCTCAACTACACCCTAACACTGCCTAAGGTTCAGCCTTGCCTCCTTAACGGACGTTTTAAAACTTCTCCCTTTCTTCATGCGTTGGAAGAATTTCTTGGGATTTGTAACAATGAATAACAGATAAATACAAACTACGCTTTGGATGTTCATAGTAAACAGCTTTTTTATTTTCCGACGCGGCTACTAGGGGTCAGTGGAGGAAGTGTCTATGCTCCAAGCCCCTCCCCCTTTGTTTACAATACCAGCATACATTCACTAGCGACTAGGCTAAAGACGGCTAAGCTGAAACGAGGCGTTTTTGAATGAAATATAAGCCTGGATCATCAGAGTCGGGTCGCCCAATAAAGTTCTTTTAAACGTAGGGCAGCCTTTTATATGTGAACCGGTAGAGAAGGATTTTTCTGTCCCTTCCACCCGAAATAGCTTTCTGCACGATATACGACACGGGCTATAATAGCGTCCTGTATAAGATGCAAGAACTTTAAGCTAGCGTATCGTAACGTATGTCTGCGTCCGTAAAAGCTACATTAAACAACGTAAAAAGCAAAGGGGTCCAGAGAGAGACCTTGCAATCTTTTCCGGTCGTCTTCTCCCTCCCCCCGTCTTATAGGGTCTTGGCATGTAATCAAAATGGCCTAACGCTATGCGGCTATAGAATCGTGTTGAAGAGGCGAACTTAATCGTGATTTCTTCTCCTACCAAAAAAGTCTACTCTTTTTTTTGGTCTGCCTTTTCTTTTTTATGCATTTCTTTTTCTACCATTTTTTCCCCAGCCTTTCTTTAATTTCCCCCAGCCAAAGATTCCTCGAGGTGGAATATACTATACATTGAAGGTGATGTGATGTCCTCAAAAGCTCTCATGGCAAGTTTATATAGTCATACGTGAAAGAGGCTAGAGGCTCAGGAATTGCTGATTTAATGCAATATGCTAACATAATCAGGAAAAGGCCTTTGAAGTTGATACTATACTCGACGATAACTCCTTGTGAAAGGAAAAAAAGGGAGAATGAACAAAGTTGGGAACGAAAAACCATCCATCAGCCGCTGCTTAAGGATTCTAACAAGGCAGCATTCAACATGAAAGTTTAAACGTTACACCCTTCTAAATTATGTTTGGGTATACCGTAATCCATGCTCTTGTTTGTGTGTTGTGTATGCCCTGAGCAAAATAAGGCCAACAGCCACAGGTTTTATAGACTCCGCGCTCTCTACCGTCCCCGACCATTAATAACAGTTCGGGAGTTGTGTGCTTGGGATTGAGCCTTTTTATTGCATATTTCCTGCTTCAAGTTGTTGCATTTCCGTCCACTCCACTGGTCCTCTCCACGAGTTTAGGTTTACCAAGAATTCCGGTTACATATTAGCGTCTGACTCTCTTATGTCTCTCGCTCTTGTTCCCCAAAGCCGAACACCCCAAAACTCTCAGCTGGTTCCTCGTATATACACTAACTGTCTACCGGGGTTTGGTATGTATTACGCTACCGGATATTCCTCCAAGAGCACGCTAGAGTGTCCTTTGTTTTGGGGAGACCTACAGCAGAGTTAACGTTACCCTGTTTAATATCCTTTTCTTTGCTGAATTAATTGGTGGGACGCTTTGGAAGTCAAGTTTTGAAGGGTGTTAGAAATGGCCTAGGTTCCCAGATTTTTGTTTAGCCTGGTTTGGCAGGGTTTGAGTCCTAGTTTGAAATATAGGGGGGGACTGATTTTGAACAGTTTGTCATAAAAAAATATGGGAGAATGCAGATGTATGTTGGAGGCGAGAGATATTGGGCGCCAGGAAGAGGCGCCTAGGACCCTTGAATGGCGACGCCCTTCAACCTCAATCGAACCAAATCAGGGATGTTCCCCCAACGGAGAAAAGCATTGGAGACTTCCCTTTTATTGGGTCCGTACAATGGGCTACAGGCCCGGCAGAAATAAAGAAAGATATAAAGAAAGAAAGCTTCTAGAGCCAGGCATTAATTGAAGAAGAAAAGACAATACTTACGTTAAGGAGAAAGGAGAGTATTCGGTGGCGCCTCCAGGAGGTTATAGACTGGAACAGCATGTTGTAGTGCAGTTATAGGGTTCCGGAGAGCCTATGGACTCGGTTCGTAATCGGGAAGTAAGGTTTTTAAAGGAAACAAAAGGTTTTGAGGCAGACAATCTGTATGTTTTTGTTGTCGTTATCCGCCACACGCAGCATTTGGAGGGACCAGATGGTTCCTTTACCCCGTAAGGGACCTCTCTTCGTGATAAAGCAACTTTTATGACGTCTTTCAATATGCCCCACAAGGCTGACTGTGGCTGAACCACTATTTGTGACAATAAGTGCATGAGGAAACGAACATTTTCCAACTTGGAGTGAAAAACTCCAATCTCATTCAAATTGAAATAGAGAGAAAGGCAAGGAAAAGCCCCTTGAGACCAGATTACTGAGTTGCGACGTTTCAAAAGCCAGGTATGACTGGTGGTGGTTAACTTCTTGGTCAACTTTGAGGTTGTGGCGACAACATTTTATCCCCGAAAAGATGGATGCTTGGCTGTCTTCCCTAAAGCCTCCATAAACAAGTTTTCTCACGAAATTTGTCAATGAAGAGTTATACTTTTGTGGTTCATAAATCCTTAGTCACTTTCTAGACTGTTTTATACCTTCCTCAAAGAGCGCATTTCCTTACATACGGGCTATTCCTTACATGCGGGCTGTTTTTTGCTGGTGGCCTGTTTTTCTCAGACTTTGTCTTGTGGTTCCATGTTCTTTTTTAAAGGAAAAAAGAACAAAATTTTATCTTGCAGGCCTTGGCAGAAGAAAATGGAAAACCCTGTCTTCCTCGACACTGTATCTGTATTATCCCGCCAAAAAAATACAAGCCAACAATTGCTTCCCTTATTGCGAAGCTGGGACCCGTAGCGCTCCCCCTGCTTGGTTTTACTTCGCTTGGTAGCCCTTCTTTTTGCATGGGATAGAGTATACACGTGACGTCCCAATCCGGTCAACATTGTCTGTCACTGCTGGCTTAAGGGAAAACCAATGTTGTAAAGCTTTCAATTTAGATTCTCGGAAATTCATATAAATCTGTTAGCTTATTCCCTTTCTTATATCAAAACATTTGGATTTTCCATTTTCAACACTAAACTTGTTATTTTAACATTCGCACAGACATTGTGTCATTAAACATTTGGTATTTGAGCGTTTCCATTGTTTTTTTAATATTAAACTATGGATATTTTAGTGTTAAATAGTAAACATTTATTCCTACACTGTGAAAATGGAAATTAGTTTTTATTTTATAATATTCGTATGTAATTTCCTTACAATTTCCTAATTTTAACACTTCTAGAACGTTTTGTTCGTAATTTTTACCTATTTCAGGGTGAATTACCTCGAAATTCAATTTTAAAGTTGTAAATTAAATTTTTTTTACTGTAATAGTACAGCGTTTTTATTGGCACGAAAGGTATTCGTCCCAGCGTGTTCTTACGTTGTAAACCGTAAACATTTGGAGGTTTAACGTTAGACATCAGTAACAGTTACAGTTGGCATCCTAACTTTGACTACATCATGTCCTAGCTTCTGTGAACCTTACTTTAGGGGTCTCGTGAACTTCAAGTTTACGCAAGGTTAAGGTTAAGATGTTGGGTTTTGGTTTGAACCTTCTGGCAGTGGTTTTCTGGTTGACAAGGTCTAAGAAGCTGTTGAGGTAAAACCTGTCAAGTTTTATTGATTAAGTTTTATGTCTAATGTGCTCAGGCAGGGCTTCTTGTTTTTCCACGGTGGCTCTCATTTTCCCCTGCAGGTCTAGCGAAGGACAATGCAAGTGGTCGAGCTTGTCACGCTAAAATGCTCTTTTGTCCCCTTCTCTACTCCTAGTTCAGTTGCAAACCTTCCGGAGGGAGTAAATTAATGACACTGGGCCCAACAACTGAGCACTGTATTACGCGTTACGCTTCAAGAGGTGCCCAAGTCTATACAGTGGAGAGTTGTAATCTTGCTTCTAACTTGCTATAGGTATTCTTTCTCTCCCTTGTTTCCTTAAACGAACAGGGACCGTAGAGCGTGTATACTTCTACCTGTATTGCTTCCGTACAATTGGACTTTTAAACATTCAAACCCAATTTCATGCAAAGTTCACCTGCAGCATGTATTGTATAGTCAGGCATTCCTCAAAGTGGAATGCTCCCTTTGGGAAAAGGCTTCTCCTTCCATGTTTAGTAAGCAATCTGTCAAATGGTTCAAGTCTTATACTGCCCTAGAAAAAAAAACTTTTCCATGACAAATTATGGATACGTGGTCCACAATTGCTCACCTAAATGTTCCCAAGGCAAAAAGTGACACAGTAAGAAATGGCTTGAGCCGGCTTAAGGACTGTACATCTTTCTACATGTCAGGGTATGTCTTTAAATTTAGTGCCGTCCCCTGTTCCCCTGTCTTCTCTCTCTACTATTCATGGGAAATTTGACCCTTTTTGGTACATAAACCGCCAAAGCCAACAGTCGAAAGTCCTTTATTTCATTATTTTGGGGGTAAAAGGAAGACGTGGTGAGGCCCAAAACGCTAAATATAGGTAAATATAGGTAAGTATAACAATATCTGCTTCTTGGATAGGAAAAGAAAATTAGACGGTGGTTTTGTTTACATTCTAGGGAAAGGGGCGGGGCTTCGGTTTGGAACCAATACAAGAGAAGCGATACGCATTGGAAGTCTGTTTGGTGGCCCCGAACTTAAAAATAAGAGAAAGAAATAAAAAGAACAGGTTGTATAGTTCGAGCATCGCCCGATCGTATTTATTTTTTGTGTCAGACTACTTTCGAGGCAGCTTTTTGCACCTGCAGCTTCGGTTCGTTCGCGGTTGGTTTATAGGACAACAACCATCTTCCCACCTGGCCAGCACTATTTCTTTTTTCTCGTTTTCTTCTTTTTTAAAAAAAAAAAAAAAAAAAAAACTTGAAAGTCCTTTGAGTTCCAGATTGCCTCTTTCGTACACTGCGTTTCCTGAATGTAAACTTTCAACCTAGACTGCACAAAAACTGCAGGTGTTTTTTTAACAATATTTTTTTACTACTTTGGGGGGCCAAAAATGAACAAAAGAGCAGTTTTTGTCCAAACCTCCATAGGTGTCCTTTCCACTGATTTATTTCATCGTTTTCGCATATTAAAGCCAAAAAAAAAAACTCAAAGCGAATTAACTTTCCGAGTTCCGTGCAGTTTTTCTTCAACATGCAAGAAGTCACTCTTGGAAGACGAATGATCTGCATGGGGAAAAGAAAAAAACTTACGGGGCCCACACACGAGGACTTGGAACGTCACGCGCTCCTAAAGCTTTCGGTAGTTCTTTCACAAGCCTTTCAGGAATTAGCGTTGGCGGGCTTTATAAGCTAGAAAAAAAATAAGATAAAAATAAAAAAAATGAAACTTGGTTTTGCGGACTTGCCTCATTTAATGCAGTCCAGTTCTGTCTTCAAAGAATCCGAAAGCTAAATCGTTAAGGCCTTTTCCAACATGGGTGGCCAGGGCGCGCGAACGCGGCATTATTATACAAGGTAGTGCTAATTCATGCCCTTAATTAGTCGCAAACTAATGGCTCTTTTTTTTCAAACGTCTATTTTCCTTTTCTTGTTTGAGCGTGCTTTGTATATAACTTCTCTGTTGCCCCAACCTTCACGAACTCACCTGGAATTGAGAAGTTGAGAACTTTTTTTTATGCTTTTTCTTTCTAAATTTTGTTTTTTTGGCAAGATAGTTTTTGAAGAGTGTGTGGTCCTAAGGTTAATTGAAATGAGGGAGGGCTAAAAAGGGTTCTAGGAAGCCGGGAATTTGCATACGACTTGTGAGGCAAAACGAGGAAAAGGAAACTCATTGGGAAATCTGCATTGTCTAAAACGCTTGAGAAGCTTCTAATACGTAATACTTGAAACTTTGGAAACGGAGGAAAGCACCCCCTCCCTCTCCCTTTTTAATCAAGGCGTTCGGTTTTGCTGAGAGATGAAGAGCCCCCTTCTTGTATTAAACGAACTCCATTTATTCGTAATCCCTTATGCAAATAAACGACTCATGGTCCCAGATCAATTCCCTATTCCCTGGCGCTTTCCTCAACGACGCCTTTGCCGACTCGACAAGAGGACGAAATTCAGTCCGGTCGCTTGCACAAAGGAATAGGTGACGTTTTTCCCCATGTCGACTCGCTGGGGATTGATTATGTGCGCAACTGGGAGTCGTGCAATCCCCCCGGTTATGCAGTCAGATCGATTTGATTTTGACGACTCAGCTTTCCCAAAATAACGCCGCACGTTTGGGTTTGTTATGGTATATACTGTATGTATACACACAGTAGGATACTGTGTTGGCATACTATCTTCCGTTAGCAGAAACCGACCGCAACGTTAATTTTCTAAAAACAGGCTTTTAGAATCTCATTTTGTTCCTGTAATCACTCTTGGGTACTTTTTGGGTACAGTAGATACTGTGCTTTTGGGGATACTTTTTGGGTAGTGAAACAGTAGGGTTTCAGCGCAAGGAGAAGATTTAGGCTTAGCTTGTTAATTTGAAAACGTTCGCAGCGCCGACGGTTCGACCCGGGGACATACTGTACTCACCTTTCTGACCAGTTTTACGCTTTTAGAACCTATTTTCTATACCTGTCAACACAGCTATTGTGTAGAGCGTGACCTGGGCGAGGAGTTTGTAAAGAATTGAGGCCCATCAGGTGCAGTAGTTTTCGAGTAATTGCTGCTTTGTCCTGAACCGTACGGGATAGCGCCGTCTCGGTAGCACTTGCGTGTAGAGGCGCTGTGCACCAGTATGGCATCTAATTCATTATTGTTGTTCTACGGCTCCCTTTGTGCTCTTAAAAGTACCAGGAACATGGCGTTAGCTTAATAGGGCGGGGAGTAAAGTTAATTGGAGTCTAAGAGCTCGTCAAAGAGTTTGAGGAACTTGCATAAAATACTCTGCGTAGGAAATTGTAGTACTTGCCCGTAGCTGAGGACTGCGTAGTACAGTGTCTAGCGAAAAAGGAGCCATAGTTTAGTAAACCAAGTCTGCCGCTACATGAATTGTGACAGTTGAATGGATTAGAAGGGGCAAGTTATGCCCAAGAAAGGAGTTTCAAAGGTCTCGAGATGGAATCTTGTTCTATAGTGTAATAGGTGGAGGGTCTTGAGGTTATGGGATCTCCCTTAATTACCTATTTATTTATTGCTTTTTAGTTTCCACTTTTGTGGCTGGACGTCATTTGTCTGTAAGAGGCGGAGTAGGGTTTGTCCATGTCGACAAGCTTCAAGAAAAGAAACGAGAGGGGTTTTCTTGGCGTTCGCCATTGCCTGCCAAGAAGTTTGGGTCGTTAGCCACCCAGCAGTAGGTCAAAAGACGGGTTCAGGACGCGGCCTTTACCAAAGCATTAACATTCCTTTATAGCAAGATTCCCTTTCTAGCCAAGATTTTCCCCCTTACTAACTCGTTATCGTGTTTCGTTTTCGATCAAATGAGCCAAACTCACACAGAATAGCCAATGTTTTCCTATCAGTCCCATCAATTTACTTCCAAAGTAGCTTCTATACAGATTTTTTATCACGAGGTAACAACACAGAACCGCTCTTAGTCGCCCAAAAAACCATGGATTCAATTAAGAGATTATTAGGACGTCGAAGGGTATCAGGAATCAAAACGTGTCGCCGATAATGAGTGTAGGCATTTTATTCTTTTTACATGGCAACGCTCCTTGTATTTGCAACCACTAACTAAGGTTCGGAAACCTTAGAAACTGAATTTTGCTCAACATTTTTTGTCGGAAATTCTTTTTCCGGAAGGTACGTTACTGGAATCCTCTTATAGCTCGGATTTCCCAAGCATAGAGGATGTATTACTTACACTTTTACGATATCCGGTGTCGTGATTTTAATTACTGATCCGAGTTTCACAAATGCAAAATTTCTTAGCATGTATTAAGCAAAAGCATGGAAGTACTAGGTATACTTCCAAGTTACTATTCCAAAATTCGAAAGTTAAGTTTAAGCGAGCTTGCTTTTGAAAATTTACTTTCTTAGATATGCAGAATGTTACATTGGAATTTAAACCCAGTAACTTCAACTTATTTTTGTCGCAAAGCTTTGAGAAATTTCCCCACAAAATTGAAATTCAAAATCATAAATCGTAT
Organism: Lepidurus couesii; assembly: GCA_022832235.1. Classification (NCBI taxonomy): domain Eukaryota; kingdom Metazoa; phylum Arthropoda; class Branchiopoda; order Notostraca; family Triopsidae; genus Lepidurus; species Lepidurus couesii. Next base: position 51,325 of record JAGJRP010000034.1, on the reverse strand, counting down.
TCAAAACGTTTGACCCTAGGCTATGTCAACTGTCTCCAAGAACGTCAAATTTTGTCCCTTGCTGGAATATCTTTTGAATAAACTAAAAATACTGAATATATTGTTTCGAAAACACGTTTTCTTTACCTTCGTCTGACAGATGTCCCATCTTGCACAACTATGCTCAAAATAGCAAACATACCCCTATGTGCCTTGTTTGAAAAGCTCTGAAGTTATTTTCTTCGATAATATCGAAGCATCTTGCACAGGTCGAATCATTAAAGGAGGAACGCTTCTACTTACCTACTTTTTAAACGCCATTGGCTTAAGGGAGTAGCTGCAATCTTCCCAATTCTGTTCAAGGCTTCCCGTCAGCATTCTTTAATGTTATTTTTAAAAAGTTACATTTTCATGTGGGCGTGTCTGGCCAAGTGTTGTACAGAAGGTATTACAGCCGAGAGATCGTAGGGCAGTTCTCAGATATAGCGTGTACCACTCTCCATCTCTACTGGACAAGCAACAATCAATTTGCACGAGTTTTGGGGTCTCTTTTTCTGGCTGAACCCCAAGAAACATCGGTTAAACCGAAACCCGCACATCCCAAACTTCCAATACCCTTATTGTTAGTCAAGTCCCGTCACTACAGATGGTTACTGGGGAAGTCGCCGATAGCGTTGGTGCATGCTCAGGGTTTGACAGTGACAAGCTTCTTATGCGATGTCACTTGCCTGGAATGTTCTCATCCGTTAGCGCTCAAACGAGCATACCTTGAAGTAGAGAGTGTCCCTATGTGTTTGCCAGCCTCTTTCTGCTTGGCCCCCTCTTTCGAATGCAAGTTAGAACAGAGGGGAAAACTACGACGACTCTTTTCTGACTTAAAGGATTACAGCCCCACTTCTCCAACAAGCTTTTTACTCCGCGATATCCATCTTCACGTCACAGCCACTAACTTCAGTTGTGTACACACCCTTCAAACACAGAAAAAAAGGGGGAAGAACAGAAAAGAAAGACAAAAAAAGCAATTAGGGCAACTTCTCTTTCGTCAGGTCAGCACACGTTCCCTTTTTTCCCCGTCCTTAAAGGATTTTTGGGTAACGTATGTACAGCTCGTCCTTAAATTCTTGTCCAGAAACTATGTAAATGTTAATTGCAGTGATCATCAGTCAGTCTTGTCAGCACCCTTAAAGTCTTCACCACCTACCCCCTATCTCTTCCTGTAAAATCGGGTACAAAAACGTTCTTGACGAAACACTGATGTTTTCGAAGGGTTTTGATGCAGTCTACAATACAACGTGCTTTCAGGTAGATAGTATATACTAACGTTTGGAAAATCGAACCGTGAAGGTCAACTTCCTGGAAGATATATAGTGTATGCAAAAAGAAAGAGGCACACAGAGCTTTTTCGGTGTATTAAAAACATCCCGAAAAGGGGGAGTTTGGTCTGGACCTTTCGCTATAACGTTTTTAAAGTGTGAAAAGAGCAAGGTGGGAGTAAGATACGATGAGAAAAGCGTACTAAATGAAAGGTAGTCACTTTTCCACTCGCCTCAGCATGCCGTAGAAGGAGCCTGGGCCCTGCTCCATGCAAGTTCATCATCCTAGACAGGTTTAATGGGCACGAGTGTTCAAAACTCGCTTTCCTAATCTAGAAATACTCTTTTTTCGGGTACGGAAATTCGCGTGTAAAATCGGTTTAGGCTGAGGGAGGACGTTTTTCAACGAGAACAGTTTAACCTCGACGAACCTAAGCAATTAACCGCTTTATTCAAGCGTAAATGAGGTTCAGGACATAGAATAGAAACTCAATATAGGTAAATAATTGAGGCCCCGCCCATGGCATGCTTTTCAAAGATTCTATTGCGCCTATCTAGGGAGGAAATGTAATTTTTTGTTTATTTTTTAGAGTAAAAGGAGTAGTAGGTATCTTTTAGTGTTCGCATGCTAATGGGTTGAGGGGCGTGGTTGGAATTAGGTTTGTGGGCATAGGACAAATAAATATGTAAAGGGAAAACCTTTCCCCATGTGGTGTTATACAAGTCCTAATTGTTTCCCTTTTTTGTGTTGTATAGATATCTCGAAGGGAATAACATAACGCAACTCAATGAAGCGGACCTGGAACCATTTGCCCAACTCCGTTTACTGTAAGTATACCTTCATGTTTGCTGGTAAATTCTGCGTAGTGGGTACTTTCCTCTTCATAGTACATAATATATGTTGGAGGATTATTCTGGTTGTTCAAAAGTACATACAAATTGTAGATTATTAAAAACGAATCTTTTGATTCACCAAAAGATCTTTTCGTTGCAGTTTACAGTTTTGTTTAGTTTCCACAATTTACGGAAATTCAGACACCCTAGCGCTGATCATAGTAACTACTAAGAGCTTGTTATGCTGTACTAATATTAATACAAAGTATAGTAGATAGCATTAAGTTTAGGTCATTTAAAAATATATTCAGTTAAACATCAGACAATAAAAGTTCAAATACCAGGTTTTATTTCACGGCATTTTTTAATTATAGTAGTTAGGAGTTCTAGTACTTAAACTGTTAGACGATAATAAACTTTAAGTTATTTTGCGTAAAGCAGTTGAATGTATAAAGTCAAGGATTCATGGTCTAAGTTCTGCAAGTTAAGTCTTAACTGCATATGACAGATGACATGCGTTTGGTAGAATTATAGTTCTTGAAATGACGCAAGGTTCTCAAAAGCTTTGTCCAGTTTTATTTTCGCTTTGATACACAAGACAGCAAAACACAACACACGTATATGACTTAAGGAGCCTGGCATTCAAGTTTTTCCGAGGAGAAGAAATGTACAGATGATAAGCATCGTGTAGCTTTTATCTCTGCTTGAAGGCTTCCTAATGCATGCTGCTATTCAACACTGAACATCTCCGTTAAGATTTTTCTTTGGCTGGGTGGTCTCATGAATATGGATACAAGACCGCTATACACAAGCCCGGGCATGTTTTTATAGGCAAAATCATAGAGATGTAAAAGCTTCATCCCTATGATTTTCTTTTAGGGGGTTGGGAGCAAATCTTGCGTTATTATTTGTATAATGTGAACCTGTTGGACTCGAAGAAGCGAATGTCAAAGATTTTATTTTTCTTTCCTTTTTTTGGCTTGTGTTCGTCTTGGGCAATCTCTCTCTCTCTCTTTTAGCAACTTCATACAAGGCATGAACAACTGATTTGTTAGATACCTTATGTTTCATATTGGGTTTATTTTTGTTTGTGCCCCAGGCGTCTGAGCCACAACCGTTTGCAATTCTTGTTGGATGATACCTTCAGTCGGGCTGCTAGTTTGCAACGATTGTAAGTACTTATTCTTTTACCTTTGTTCGTTTCTTTTTGCTTTCTTGCTTTTTTAAATTTATTTCTTGTTATTTTTATCTTAGTTGTCTAAAAGGATTGCAATACTGCATGCAATAAGTTGGGCCAATGTAGACAATAGTCTTTTAGTATCCCAAATGAAAGTTGCGTGGTATCACGTAGGTTCTCACAGTTCTTTTTGTAGGTATTAGTGTGGCGTAATTGAGTTATTGATCATAATTCAAAGTTGGAAATTCTTTCAAGGTTTTCGACGCTAGTACATTCACTTTTAGCTTGTTTTGTCTTACACCATTTTACCGTTACACGTTTCAATCTTTAGAATTGCTTTTTCAAAAGAGGTGTGATATAGTATCAACAGATTTATTGAGAGTGTATATAGTGCATTTCGTCACCCCAAGCCGTAGCGAAATGTGTCTTAACATATAAGGTAGTGAATTGTGTTGACATCTTGACAATGTATTCCGTTCTAGGTTTTGTATATAAAAAAAGACTTACATTGATCCGTTGAAGGTTTCGGGTTTCCAAGGCCTATTTTTCGCATGTATGTCGCGTGTAAGTGCTTGTGTAAGGTTAAGAAGCTGTAAGGTGAAAGAGAAGGAAGTGTACTGTGTTGCAAAGGAGTATAGATTGAGTGCTTTTTCATGTCAAGTTACGGTCGGGTTTATAGGTCTGCACGACACACCATGTGTGCCGTTATGAACATTAAAAACCCCAAAAGCTAGCCCTCCCTGGGCCCCGTAACCAATAAGCGCACATCGATTGCCATCTCCAATGCTCTTGCCCTTATATGCCGTGTCATAAATGGCTTCATTACAGCAGCACACACGAGGTTAAATCTCCCCCATCACTATAAAGGACAACTAGGGCCAATAGGCGTGTGAACTTACATTACTAATGCGTCTGAACATATTTATCTTCAATCTATAAAAGCAAGTCTCGACATACGAAAACCCAGCGTGACATGCTAACAACGTGCAGTTCTAGTTCCCATGACACTGCACGTGAAACTAGGGCTTTTCTAAACACTTACAACCATACAGATTTGAATCTGATGTGATATACAGTTCAAGTCAATTCAGTTTGAACGACTATATAGCAAAAGTACGCGTACAACCCAAAGCTTTAAAAGTATGGCACTAGAAGCACTAAAATACAACGTAGATTTGTCGTTGCAGCTTCAGGTTGAATGAAGAAGAAATAACGGCAACGACATAAAAGATCAAATGGCTTAACATCTAATCTATAAATGTTCGCGACTATAAATTAAACAATCAAATAGCAAATAAAAGGAACAATAAACTACAGACAACAATAAAACCGCCCATAAAATATGCTGTAAGATGAACTATACGTTTCGTTAACTCTTTTTTGTTTTTCTTTCTAAACCATCTGTTGTGAACTCGTAAAAGTTTTTCTTTCACATCCCCGCCCTTACGCTATTAGTCTATCAATGTTAGGTTCTTTTGTTTATGAATGCTTGTATTTTTTATTTTTTAAAAAAAAGTTAATTTAGAATAGAATTATTCTAGGGAATTTCATTTTTTTTTCGCTTGTATTTCTAAGAAGAGAAAAGCGTTAGTATGTTTGGCTATCGAATTGCTAAACGTTGAACCGCTGAAGGCGCTTTATGACTACTGTCGTAAAGGTATAAGCGCAATGGTTGTTTTGCGTGTCACCACAGTTTTTGTTGCCCGCCAGGGGGCAGGTTATTTATTCTTGTTGACGAATGCTACTTGTAAGCGTTGTCAAGTGTTTGTGTGTATGGCAGAGCTACCACATAAGTATATATACGTCTCTGTCAACAGAACGCTGTCAATTAGGAAGTTCCCAAAGCGCCATTAAGAGTACAAGGAACATGGTCCAATCTGTAGAAACTACAAGTGTAATGACGTGCTTAACCGGTTTCGCTGCCATGTAGCGTAATTAATTTGTCGACTTAGTTATAGGTCTTTAGGTTTGCTTTTCCATCACCGGCTCGCTCACACACTCTCTAACTCCCCAACTAATCCTGTATATCTCAATGAGCAAGAACCTGAATTCTTTTGCCCAGTACCTTTGACTTCAAAACGTCGTGCAAGGGGATTTTCTGACAAAATTCCGCACATGTGTCTCAGCACTTGAGGTTCTACTTGCAAACTTCCTTCCTGGCAGCTTGTTAACCCCTAGCAGAGCAGAAAAAGAAAAAGTGCTTTCTCCCTAGCGATTTCATTTCGTGCCCTTAGGCCGTGCGTTTGACTCGCGAAGGCGGCAAGAGAGGGAGAGCCACGAGCCGTACTCAGCAAAAGGAAGCTGGGCATGAGTTAAAAAGGTTCGACAAGCGTGACTTAGCTGGCGGCCATCATGTTAGATCCGTTCTTGTCATGATAACGTTCTATAAAAGCAGGAGGCGGACACGATACCAAGCCTTGTAACGTTGTAAGCAAAAGTTTCCAAATGTTACATCGATATCTTTGCTGTTAAAAGGTGAGGGCAGTTGTACTAAGGTGGCGCCACCCGCTCTTGTTTTTTTCAATCTTTCAATACTTTGAATAACATTGTAGAGATAGTTCCCATATATTACAACCGTTTAACCGTCTGCTTGTACGGTTTAAAGGCCTGTTTGACACACGGTTGTCTGGTTATTGAGAAGAATTGAGATTTAGAGACGAAGGCATTCCTCCGCGCCTGTCAACAGCGTTATCAGTTGTTCACTTGATGGATTTCTCTCCTTTTTCATTTTCTCAAGTTGAAAGGTTCCTTTAGTAGCGCAAGATTGATTTCGGCGAGAAGAAACCCTGCAGCGCTACGCAATCCCCGCAAGCTTCTTTAATGCAATAATACTAAATATACAACAGTTTTCTTTTTTTCGAGGTAGTGCGTGTTTGGAGAACGTGTGCTAATTAAACTGATTTCTTGATTACGTTAAATAAGTCGATAAGTAATATGTGAAACAGAGGAGTCGTTATGTGCCAAAAGTGGTGAAGCCGGTTAGGGAAAGCTGTCATATTTTTGCGTTTTTCAAAACATGATGCGTTTTATCCCACACGGCATCTGAAAGCAAGCGTGAGGATGATGGGGGAGGAAAAAAGAAACCTTGAAGGGGGCCATCCATCAGTCAGACGTCCTTGGGACCGGTCAAACGGGCCAACCTCCTCAAGTCGAGGTAGTACATAACATAACTGATATTTTTCTCCAGGCCCAAAAGCTGTACGGAACACAACAGACAAACAGGGACCCTAACGAGGTCTTTTTCCGTAAATAAAAATTCGAAAATTGTAGTGTTTACCCCCGTTTGAACATTCCCAGGGGCCTAATTACTGCAGCAATCCGAAAGTTGGTTCAGATTTTCTTCCGTTAAATTACAAGCAATTTTCTTTAAATAGAAAACGCTAGAATTTGTAGGGTTAACTAAGTTTTCTCAGCAATTTCTTTACAAGTAGATAGAATAATCTGCAAAAATTCCCAAAAATTCGTCGATGTCCGTAGAATCGGCAGTTGAGCAACGTGAACTTTGAGTCGTCTTAATACAATCCTAAAGCTGTTTGAAGTCTGAGTTGTATTATAACTCTTAAGAATATTAATAACTTTAGCATAAATAACAGGCTTAGTAAGTTACAATCCTAACTAAGGATTAATGAGTGTTCTTAGAAGTCTTAATTAAGGTTGCAAGACTGCAACGCTGAATAAAAAACTCGTATTCGGATCTTGATAGGTTCACTTCGCAAGCTTTTCATAATTTACTAAATAAAAGCTTGGCCATTTGCCCAGATTGCGGATATCGACGATGTATTGAAGATAAAACCCGTTGACGCTTTGATTTGTAACCAAAGTAAACATTCAAGGGCAGCAAGATCACTTCCAGTAACTGACATTCAAGCTTTGACTATACTTTTACTTTAATGTTTTGCAAGCTATTACCTAAATTTAAATGTTTCAAGTTACTACCAAAGTTTTTTGCCTAAGTTTAAAGTTTAGTTTGTTGCGTTTGGGTTAAAATTTTAAGTTCTTCATGTTAAAACACTCCTATTAAGTTGGAGTCAAGTATGGGCTATTCGAAAAACACTAAATCGGGTAAGGTACCGTATTACCAATGCAAAAATAGTACAAAAACATTCCGCAGCCCGGACGTTGTTAACATATGTCCCGCCCCCTCTCTCTTTCACCACAATTGAAAAGAAACTCAAATTAGCATGACTGGAAATGAACAAAAGTTTTTGTACCAAAATTTGTAGAGATGCTTGTCGTAGGCGGAGCTTATTCTTATTTTCTTAAACACTATTTATGTGGCTTGGAAAGGGTATCTTACTATATATAAAGATTCCAGGCCAAAAGGCTTAGGCAACACCTTTGCTAGGATGTTTGTCAGCCGCCATATATAAAGGTGGCGGTAAGAATCAATTTATTTTTACTGTATACGAGCCCGGAGGCCTGGTTTTAAGCGGAAAACATACAAAGTTCTCGTTAAAATGAAAAGAACCCCAATTAACCACTGCTTGAAAGCTATGGGGAAGGTTTGAGAAAGCTTTTGGGAGGTAACCGTACGTTGGTTGAGGCCAAGTTACGGCTCTAATTAGGATGGCGGGGTTGTTAAGTCAAGTTGGAGAATTTAAGAGATTTGTTTCCAAAAGGGGGGCGGCGTGACCAGACTTTGATCTGCGAGAGGGTGCGAGTGGAAGCCTTGTATAGGTGCTAGAATAGCAGACTTTTCAAATATTTTAGAGAAAAAAAAATATTTAAATTTTCTTGGGAAAAATCCAACGCTACCTTCCTATAACTTCCCACTTTCTTCCATATGGGGTTTTCTATGAAATGTGAGGATTTTTTTTTAATGTCGCTGGTATTCTCCTGTTTTTTTAATGGTTAAGGGTACTTAAGCTTTGCATTTGTACGCCGAGATCGGAATGGAGGATTAGGAAAAGAGATATAAGAAAGAGCTTTCGGCACTAAATGAATGTGAAGGAAAGCCTTAACTCAAAGGGAGTTTCTCTGGCTGAGGCAGAAGAAATATAAAAAGGATAAACGCCCCCCTTACCCCTCCCGGAACCCAATGAATTATGGCGCTGAGTGTAGCATTTCGCGTAACAGGCCAAACTTTTCCTATGACTGTTGCAGGTTCCGAACGACCTTTTCCTTGTTAATGGGCGGATCTCACATTCGACTCTTTTCATTTTTATTTTTTTCCCGGCCTGCTAGGGTTTTTCTTATCTTGCAGATATATATCCTTTATACTCATTAAACAGAGTATTTCATGATCTGTCCCTTGTTTCAGGCAGCTAAAAGAGGGGGGTAAAGAATAGACAGATTTGTACCATGTCACACTGACGATTATGGACATAACTCTTGCCCTAAGTAATTTATGGGGTAATTTAATAGTATTGAAAGGCTGCCGCCAAGTGTCTTGTTTTTATCGGGCTCGCTTTTATAGCCTTCGGGAAAAATCTATAAACAAAGAACGAATTTAATATCGTAAAATACAACGCCTCGAATAAATGTTTTATTTTTCTATAAAAATGTGGGAGCCGAAGATGATCTCAAGTGTTTAATATTCTTCCAAGATTTGCTGCTGAGTTAAACGATGGGAATGCGGGGAAATTGAAGAAATAGGATCCAGAGGATCGAAATTTTTGTATGATGAATTCAAAGGAATTGGACAGTATGGGAAAACTTGATAGCATCAGAAAAAATTCCGGGGAATCGACGAGACACAGAAAGAGATCAAAGAGATTCGATATATCTGAGGAAATGTACAACAATAGGCTCTATAGCTAACAGAACCTGTATGGAATAAAAAATTTAACTTTGTAAGTTATGAAACCTGAAATTCCGGAAAGTTAAAAATGTAGACTCCCTAAATCGATTAATCCTAAGAATTGGAAGTAGATTCGATATTCGATACTAGCAAAATATTCGAACATGTGACACTATAGCATCAATGCAGAAATGGAAAGAAACAGTTTAATGTATTCAATATGTGTAAAAAACGATCGGCAAATCCAGATAGTTGGGGTCGAATCGATCAACGTTTGCCAAGTTTACGATCAATTGACGATGTAAATCTTTTTTTATAAATATAATTTATGGAAACGGGCATGGTAAATTGTTTTGCTGTCAAAAGTCAATACGAAAAGACAAACTGACGTCTAATAATCTGTTTGATCAGGAAAGGGAAGGAGTCAGTGTTGCTATTCACACTGGAATCTCAGCCATGTCGCTTCTTTCGTCAGCTAATTAATTTTGTCCTTTTTATCGTGTAGGGATTTAAGCCATAACCAACTGACAGTGGTGGGGAAACGGTCTTTCCATGGTCTTTTATCACTCCGTAACTTGTAAGTGTTAAGACAGAAGCCATCAATTTTGTTTACAAAACGTTTTTTTATCGCTTTTTATGGTTCATCTCCCCTGGGCGATTTGTTAGACAATTGGATAATAACCAGATATCATGCGTGGACGAGTCCGCCTTAAAAGGATTGAAGGATTTGGAAATTGTAACGCTGAATAATAACAACCTAGCGTTTTTGCGTGTCAGTGTCTTTGATGGATTGGGCAAGCTTCGCGTTTTGCGCTTGGCAGACAACAAATTCGTCTGCGACTGCAACTTACTTTGGCTCGCTCGTTTTTTACGACGGAATAATAAAATGGGCTTGCTGACACGATGCCATGCCCCGTTCTCCTTAAAAGGCAAAGTCATTACCGACCTGGGCGACGCGGACTTCAAGTGTGCTGGTAAGTTTTTGATGGGTAGAATAATTAAAAGAAAGACTGTGACAGTTCAGGGGCGGGTTTCGTATAACCTTTTGAACGCTCGTAGGCGGCCAGCAAGAACGATCTTCCGGGGAGTGCGTGGTGGAGCCACCTTGTCCCACTTCCTGCAAATGTACCGATGGAATTGTGGACTGCAGAGACAAGGCTATGACCCGGATTCCGTTATATTTGCCCTACAGCATCACAGAACTGTAAGTCTAAAATGATTCTGCAGTTTTTGCAAGGCTGCCTGATGGGAAAGTAATAGAAATCAAGCCCCTGTGAGCCTCCTCCAGATTGCATTAGGTCATCTGGGAACGTTCCAAGATGGCGGCGTTTCCAATAACTCCACGCTTCCCTCTGGTCATGCCGCCATCTTGGAAAGGACTTGTGTAATGACTAAAGGTCTCACTAGGGGCTAAAAACATCATTTTGTATTTGCTTTTAAACTCGGAGACTTATTTTGGAAATGTACTTTTAACATTTGTATGTCTTTAGGCGATTGGAACAAAATCAAATCACCGAAGTTCCTCCGAAAGCTTTTAAGGCTTACAATAAACTAAAGAGGATGTAAGTTTAATCTTTTGTGTAATCTAAACTCGCTAAAAACTTGGGATATCCTTGATAGTGACCTTAGCAATAATCAAATCGCCAAAATTGCTCCGGATGCTTTCCAAGGCTTGAGAACTCTGAATTCCCTGTAAGTATGCAGTTTCAACCTGTCATTTGTCCTTAAATCACTAATAAAAACTTTTGTCGGTCCTTTCGTTTCATTTTGTTAGAGTTTTGTACGGGAATAAAATCACTGAGTTACCAACGGGGATCTTTCATGGACTTGTGGAGTTGCAGTTACTGTAAGTACTTTTCCATGTTTCTCTTATTTCTCCTTTTTATTGTTGGTTGTTACGCTGGTATTTCTCCCTAAGGGCTTGTTTACATTCCGTACTCATTCTTGATAGTATCTCCATGCTTTTCGTTTGTGTGTATCTCTTCGTGTGAATCTATTCGCGTAAGCAAAACATACGTATGTCTGTTCGCGTTCGCCAGCCACGTGTCAGATTTGGGAAAAGGGCGCGAACTATGTGGGTAACATCCGGCCGCCATTGTTCGCGCTCTTTGTTATATTAGATTCAATAAGACTCACGTGATCTTATAACCTTGAACTTATCATTGCTGTTTTTATAACTTCATAGTTTGTTAAATGCCAACCGAATTACCTGCGTGAGAAAGGATACATTCCGTGATCTACACAAGCTGACTCTCCTGTAAGTCTGGTGCCTTTCTTTTACTTTGTAAAAAAAAGTCTGGTTTTGACAAGTTTCGTTTTATAGTTCCTTGTACGACAACAGCATACAAACCTTAATCAACGGAACATTTGACAGTCTAACCGCTGTTCAAACCTTGTAAGTGTCATCTAAGCTGTCACCAAATCTTTTCTTTGGGTTAAATTAAACGTAATTCTCTTTGCAGACATCTAGCACGGAATCCGTTCGTGTGCGACTGTCATTTAACTTGGTTAGCCGAATTCTTACAGAAGTATCCGGTGGAAACATCCGGGGCGCGCTGCGAGTCACCCAAACGGATGCAGCGACGTCGTTTAATTAATCTTTTAGACGACGCGCCACGCTGTTCTGGTAAAGGAAAATCGTCCTCATAGTATGTCAAGAAAAACTGACACTTATTTTTTTATAAAGGAAACAATGCAGCATCAGAGTACGCCTATTGCGAAGATACACAGCCCTGCCCAGAAAGTTGTACTTGCTCAGGAACAACTGTTGACTGCTCAGGCAGAGGATTGCGTGATATTCCGAAAGATTTACCTTTGGATACCACCATTTTGTAAAGACACATGAGAAAAAATGAACCAAATTAGGTTTCGAAATGAAATATAATGTATCTCCTCCTTCTTGCAGATTATTGAATGACAACATGCTGACGAGAGTCAGAGCTGATGAAGTATTCCGGGATCTTCCGAGCTTAGTCAAGCTGGACCTGAGCCGAAACCAGATCACTGTGGTGGAAAATGCTGTGTTTGAAGGCAACAATGTATTAACAGAGTTGTAAGTTGATTTAAAGTCAAATTCTATTTGTTTATATCGTTAAAAAACTTACAATCTTTAGGTTGTTGACGGAAAATCAACTTCGGCAGATCCATAACAAGATGTTTGCTGGACTTTTAAATCTCAAAACTTTGTAAGCTATTATTTTTTAAAAAGGATGCAATGTTTAGTAACGGAAAAAGGTATAAACGGAGGAGTTTGGTCCTTGTTTATTTATTTCTCGTTTATTTTACAAGAGCGTTCATACGCTTGTTACTTTTTCCGCTAGTTTGAAGGGGAAGTCTTGTTTCATCAGCGTTTTTTCTACTCTGCTTTATTTTCTTAAAGAGAGAAATACTCCGAGAGTGACATCACAAGGTTTTAAGAATAGTTTGTCTTACAAACTCTTCCCGGTATCTATAAACTTAGGTTTTTTCCCCCTAAGGAAAGTAGCAAGGTAACTCGCGAAAATTTCACAACATTTTGTTTCGCCCAAGGGTTAATGAGCAGTTCCTTTTTTTCGTCAATTACATCGTAAACTTTACTTAAAGTCATTGAATTCTTAGAAAAGATCATTTACCGGTGGTAAGATCGGTTTATTGACCCCACAAAGACGTAAAAAGCTTAAGAAACTACAGGAAATGTTCGAAACATGACCTTCGTATGAAAAGTAAAGTTTTCGAAAAACTTGATTAAGCACGGTTTTTCAATGTCAGTTATTATTGCAGTGCACAAGGCCTCAAGATGTTCGTCTCTTAATCTCAAATGTCTGTTTTTTGTTGTTTTTTAACAGGTCCTTGGCAGACAACGTTATTACGTGCGTAGTTCCTGGCTCGTTTGACCAATTGAAATCGCTTTCGTCGCTGTAAGAAAGACAAATTATTTATCCTGGCTCCATTTTGGCACACGTAGCATAACGTAATCTTTTATTTTATTGTCTTAGTAACTTGCGAGGCAATCCTTTTCATTGCAATTGCCATTTGGCATGGTTTGGAGAGTGGTTGAGGAAAAAAGGCAAAGATATCTTGGCAGCCAACCCTCAATGCGCCTCTCCAGCCCGTGTCAAAGATGTTTCCATCCAGGACATTGCTTCCTACGACTTTCGATGTACTGGTATACCACCTTTACGTTTCCTGTTCTCTTTTGTTTCCCTATTCAAGTCCAAATCTCCTTTGAATACGAACAATGTGTCCTTCTTGTTCTTGCTGTTGTCTAGGCGAAAGCAACGATGAAGGTTGTCTGGGTGACAATTACTGTCCTGCCAAGTGTATTTGCACGGGGACTGTCGTGAGATGTGGTCGCGCAAAACTGCGTGAAATTCCTAAAAACATCCCGGCTGAAACTACCGAATTGTACTTGGATGTCAACGAAATCCAAACTATTCATTCGGAACGATTGGATCATCTCAGCTCCTTGACAAGATTGTATAAACAAAAATGAAATTGCTTTTTTAGTATAGCTATCTTGTAATTGCTGTCTATAGGGATCTAAGCAATAACCAAATCTCCGTTTTGAGCAACAGTACGTTTGCTAATTTAACCAAGCTCTCGACATTGTAAGTTTGAAGGAATTTATTGATTATCTGATTTCAGATCAAATTAACGAGTTTCTTTATGTGATAGGATCGTCAGTTACAACAAACTGCAATGCGTCCAACGAGATGCTTTTGCAAATTTACGCGCCCTCCGAATTTTGTACGTTTTAATTTATCGAACCTTGTTAAGAAACATAATCATAAAAAACATATTAGAAAATTAATTTGAGAATGAGTTATCCAAATGTAACTCGTATATCTAATTAGATCCTTGCATGGAAACGATGTTTCCCTTTTGAGTGACGGTACCTTCCGCGATTTGCTTTCCATCACCCATTTGTAAGTATACCAGGTTCAGTTTCTTTCAAGATCCTATCAATTAAAAAACGTGATTTCAATTTATAGAGCGCTGGGGGCGAATCCCTTTTACTGCGACTGTTCATTACGTTGGCTCTCCGAGTGGGTAAAACGTGATTACGTTGAGCCAGGAATTGCTCGATGTGCTGAACCAGTCACTTTACGAGACAAGCTGCTTTTAACATCTGCCCCAGACAGTTTCCAGTGCAAGAGTAAATCTAACCTGTCTGTTTGTTTGCAAAAATTCCAACCTTAATCCTCTGTGCTCTAGGCAAAGTGCCAAACGATATTTTGGCAAAATGCGATGCATGCTATACTTTCCCCTGCAAAAACGGAGCTACCTGCAGAGCCGTTCAAGGAAGAGATTTCGAATGTGCCTGTGCCCCAGGCTATTATGGCAAATTGTGCGACTCGGCCATTGATGCTTGCTTTGGAAACCCTTGCCGTAATGGAGCTACTTGCAAATTGCTCGAAGAAGGTCGATTTAGGTACTATAAACCGTGGTTCATTTCCTTAAATATTTTTAACTTTCGTTGAATTAAATTACATTTAAATTTCCTTAAGTATTTCAGCAAGATTATCAACAGCAAAATTCGTTTTTAAATTTACTTTTTATTTTACACCTTAATTAATTTAATTTACGTATTTTTTAAAATAAAAGTTGAGACCAGTATACTCCATAAGTAATGAAATTTTGTTAGAAATAATTTGAAGGAAATTTTGTTTAATGGAACAGAATCTAATTGTACTTTTTAATTCTATTTTTCTAAATAGTTGTCATTGTCCAGCTGGATTCGAGGGCGATCGTTGCGAAACGAATATCGATGATTGCGTGGACCACAAATGCGCCAACAACTCCACTTGTGTGGACCAGATTGAAAGTTATCGTTGCGAATGTTTGGACGGCTATATGGGCGAGTACTGCGACCGCATGATCCCGTTTTGCACCAAAGAATTCAATCCTTGCAGAAATGGAGCGCCTTGTATTGACCACAAAACCAATTACACGTGCGAATGTCCCTTGGGCTTCAGCGGTCAGAATTGTAGCATCAATAACGACGATTGTGTTGATCATTTGTGCCAAAATGGTGGTACCTGTGTCGATGGCAACAATGGCTACACTTGCAAATGCCCCTCAGACTTTACTGGCAAATTCTGCGAAATTTCTCCCATGGTATGCAATTTAAACTTTTTATAGCTTTTATTTTCTGAATTTGTACAGAATTTATTTTCTACTACTTGAATGTAGTTGAATATTTCTAGAAAAAGTTTCTCTTATACTGTAGTTCTAAGTTTATTTATTTATAGTTTAAATTATTTTTAGTTTTATAAAAAAATAAAAAAAATATGTTTCTCATAGATTTTGATACAAAGCTTTTCTGTTATTTATGAAATAGTTGGATACACAATTACTTTGTTTAACATTTTATTCATTAGGTGAGCTTGCTCTACCCTCAAACGTCCCCGTGTCAACAACACGACTGCCAAAATGGCGTCTGCTTCCAGCCTCACGGAACTACGGATTACTTGTGCAAATGCACCGCTGGCTACACAGGCAAACGCTGTGAATTTCTCACGACCGTTAGTCTACTGCATAATACGAGCTTTATTGAAATCCCTGCGTTGAAATCTCGCCCGGAAGTGAATATAACATTAGTTATTTCGACCACCCAAGACAGCGGAATTCTGCTTTATAACGGCGAACAGCAACATTGGGCGGTCGAGTTGTTCCGCGGGCGTATACGGGTTAGTTATGACGTTGGCAATTACCCCGTTTCTACCATGTTCAGCTACGAAACCATCGCAGATGGTCGCTACCATGTGGTCGAGTTATTGTCTCTGAAGAAGAATTTCACTTTGCGCATCGATAAGGGATTAGCACGCTCTATTATCAACGAAGGAGAGAAGGAAATCATGAAGGTGAACACACCTTTGTATATCGGCGGAGTACCGGGAGAAATTGCTGAGTCGGCGCTTAAACAATGGCATTTGAGAAACGGAACCAGCTTTTTGGGTAGATTTTAAAATCAATGTCCGAAACTTAATGAGCAACAATTTGAATGGACTGTTGTGTAGGATGCTTGAAGGAAATGTGGTTGAATGGCAAACTCATTGACTTTGAACAAGCCGCTACGCGCCAACATAAAATCTCACCCGGATGCGCGGGTCAGTCCGAAGAACCCGAAAAAGAACCGGAAAAGGAGGTGAAAGTTAAGCCCAAAAAGACTAAGGCTGAGAAAGAAGCTCAGACCGAAGCAAAGAAACAGACGGATTTGGTGGCCAACTACATAGCCGCGGAACCGGTAATGATGTCCTATTAAATTGCTATAATCAACTATTTATTCGTATATTTCTCAGAATAATGCCCGAATGGACCCTTGCCGTGACCATAAATGTCGCCGAGGCAAATGTGTGGGTAAAAAAGAAGGCCGAGGGTACTCTTGCAAGTGTCCCACAGGTTGGGGAGGCAAATACTGCGAAGAAGGTAAATATGAGCTTAGACATGTAGAAACATAGCCAGATATGATAATATCTAAACAGACTAAAACAGACTAAAGTTATTTGTTATTAGATTCTTTAAGCTAATTATGTTTTCTTTCCTTTCGTGAACAGGTCCAACTTGTCGTAAGGAGCAATACAGAGATTACTACATGGAACACGGTTGTCGTTCGACGAAACCTATCCGCAATGCCATTTGCTCCGGGGGATGCGGCAACGAGTGCTGCCGGGCTCGCCGTGCGAAGAAGCGGCGACTCAAACTAATATGCAATGACGGTACCCGCTATAATAAGGAGATCGAAATTGTGCGCAAATGTGGGTGCTCTCGCAAGTGTAAAGTTTAATAACTGCATTTCCCTTTTCGCATGAAATGGGTGTGTACGAAATACCAAGCTGGTTTTTTGCCACAAACTATACCTCTTCGCCATAATGTAATAGTATTATTCCCATTGCAGATTATTTTTTTTTTGCAATGAAAGCAGCTTTTATTTGTATGGGCTCGTAAAGTTTTTTTTAAATTATTATTATTATCATTATTCCATTGCGTATATAATAATACTCAACGTTTTTTTTATATTTTTATTTCTTCATCTCTCTGTCCTTGTCGCATTTTCTCACAGTCTTGTTGCCTAGTATCTACCTTTGTACAGAGCGTTCAACAATACCTTGCTGTCTATCCAGCGTCGTTTCTTCGTCTTTGGCATGCAAGTTCGGCGATTAATTGGTTAGATTCTTACTTTTTTAGGACCTATTTTACATTTTGGATGTGTAGTATTTGAGGGCGTTATACCTTTCCAGCATGGGGTAGTTAAATTATTTCAGTTAATTTTTCAAACGGATTTCTATTTTGTTTGGCCAACTTGGAGGAGAAAATGATCAGAGGAGCAGCTGATCGAACTAAAAAAAAGCAGAATTGAAGCATCCAGCCATTTTAGTCGTTTGAGACCAACAAACCAAGACGATACAACGTTGTTTTTCTAGTGCTTATATTTTGCTTGTATTCGAAATGCAAATATACTTGCAGTCCAAATTCCTCTAACACAGTAGTTCTTAAACTGTGCGTCGCGGCGCCATGGTGCGGCGCAGTGGGCTTGCAGGGGCGCCACGAAAGATATAGGCCAATGTTCTGAGGGACGTCGCGGCGAATTAGGAATACTGTTAGTGCGCCGCGAACGAAAAATTTTGCGAACCACTGCTCTAACTAATAACTATCACAAAAATTTCACTAAGTAGTAAATACAAAATGAAGTCCTTTAATTTATAAATTAATTTTGCGTCCAAAGAAAACCCATGGTTTTTCTTGGCGTGAAAGGAGTTGATTGTCCACAAGCACGACAATCATCTCCTGGCAAAGAGTTGATTGTCGTGTTTCTCGTGTTTGTCAAGTTGGTAATTCGCTTAGTCAACCTTTTGATCTGGACGTCTTTATAAAACAGGAAATGCAAAGAACCTTGAAATAACTCAAAAGTAAAAATAAAAGGAAATCTGGGACTAATGTGCAAAATGAGTCATAGTTTGCATATCGAACCGGAAATTCGGTTCACTCGGCCCTGATGACCGCGAAACGGGTTGGAATTCCAAAACATTTCGGTATTCAAATGCGACATATTTTTCCCAAACCTGAAGGAAGCGTTAAAAGGCAAGAGGTCGTTGTACATTTTTGGCCAAGTTTATCACGACTAATTCCTTTGCTTTAAAACCCAATTATTCGCTTTTCGACACCAGTGTTATCTTTTCTACCAGTTTCATTTAAAAAAAGCCCACGTGATTTGAATTCAATTTAAAAAACAATAAAACTCGCAAAAAAACTTTGAAAATTCTTAAGATTTCCTTGTTCGATGAGGACCAAATACTTCTTAATCTGAAAATCGAACAAAGTTTGAAAATGGCCGGAGAGTAGTTGTCAATCTGCTCATGCCATCTAGTTTCCTACACGGACTACTACTCGTAAAACGTCAAAAAGTGCCGCTGGCGGACCTCAGTCTCTACATTGTGAGCCGCGGTGGCATTGGCATTGGGTTTTAGGTTCCTTCGTGGTTTTGGCTGCCTTGCCATCAGTAGTGTTCGTGTAGTGCCTGAAAGCACAAAGCACTAAAACGCGAGACTGCAGAACTCCTACAATAGACCAGTTAATTCGCCGCGAAAACCTCGTCCATACATTCCAAAAGTTCGCTGAGCACCGAACAAAATCTACAAGTGCAACAGAACCAGCAATCAAAAAGGATTACTGTGCGGTATTGACTGTGCCCGATATCAAGCCTTCTCAAAACACATCCGAGGTAAACCATTGTGTCGCTGTGTCGCTATATACAGCATCGCAATATCGCTATTCGCTACAGGAAATACTAGACGAAAAAAAAAAAAAAAAAAAAAACGTACCTCAGGAGAAACACGTGTGTTCTCACTCTAAAGTTTCCTTGTCCTCCATCAATACTAAAAAAAGAAACACAAAAGAGGAAAACCTGTAATTTCTCCCAAAAAATAGTTTTGGCTTGGTTCACTCACTCTGACTAGACTTTGAACCCAACGGGGGTTAAGGGGGCTGGGTACTATTTCCTGTCAAAACTTCCCACCCTCCCCCGCCTGAAGATGTTCGTAGTAATAACTTCACTAGCCGAAACTAACCCTGGAGCTCCAAAATTATAAATTCCGTAAACAAAATTCGCAATTCTGAAATTATGTATCATTCTAAAAATTTAAAAAATTTGAATTCAAGTTACACATTTTAAATTCAGATGCATAGTAACTCAATCAGTTGTATCAATAGATGCCTAAGATTTATGAGACATTCTGAAAAAAGCAATCAACCCGAATATTCAAATGAGTCTGGAGGCTTGCTCTCCTCTCTCCGGCGTCCATCTGCCGTTTTCCCTCCGCCCACCCTCCCCCTCCCTCTCCCTGCCGACAACAAAGCGTTTTCAGCGCATATAAGGGAGTTTTATTAAGAAGAGCGTGTCTGGTTTGGGAGTGGATAGACAAATACTTGAAAAAAAGACGGTCCTGCTTTGCGTCTCCAGATTGTCGAGATATGCACGGATCATTGACAGTAGGAAATTCTTGCGCTTCAACATTTTAATGGACTCTTTTTATTTTATATTTTCTTTAATGGACTCCCTTTTTTGCGTGAATGTCACTTAACCAAAGAAGCAAAGACCCGTGTCTTTCATACCCCCTTTTGGACGAAGAACGCAGCAAAGCCGAGCAATTTCCGGGAAACCCACATTTTTGCGGTCAAAGAAAATCCCTGTTTCGGGATCAGAGCTAGCCTTGCTGAACGTTGGCAGAAGAGGAACCAACCGATAAAGCGATCTAGTATGGGTTTGTGAAAATTCTGACCTTAAAAAGGAATCTAGTACAGTGTGTTACTACACACAAGACACAACAGATGTTTGAAATTCGTAACCCTCGCACAAACCAGGAACCATAGCCTAACCCAAGGCTATTTTTTATGTACTGTAATTTCTCTACGAGGAAATTTGATGCTATTTATAAACACCACTAGCTCTTCAAAAAAACAAAAAATTAAACTGGGGAGAATACTTATGTGTGTAACCCTTGCTTAGTTCAATGACCATTTAGGACGTTTAAAAGGCCTTACGGTAAAAAATTAGGAAAATGAAAACGAATCATTCGTAGCGCCTTGTAAACTTAAAACCGATGCAAAATCATGCGCTTCCTTTCAAAAGCCTCTAATTTGGGTCTTTTCCTCACACAGAAAAAGTCCAAAACGGGACTTGCAGCTGTTGGTGAGGGTTTTCAGGGACCTTGCCCCGTGGGGTAATAAAGCCAACAAGAAGGGGTAGGTCTTGTCAGTAGGCATTCCATGAAACTTGTGTGGCGCCAGAACGTGCCAAAACCCAAACATCTGGGGCTTTTTACAGAAAAATGCGTGAAAAATTCTCTCGTAATTAAACGTGACAGCTAATTTCGTTTGGGAAGCTTGGCCTCTTTCAAAAACATTAGCCACGCCCTCGCTCTTCCTGTTTCGCCATTTAGTTATGCGCAACCAACCCCCTTTGACCCGAACTGCCAAGTATTGATCACTTCCGTTCCCGTGTGGGGTCCCTAAATCTTGAACAATAATTGCTAAGCTTGACGAATCGTCTTGAGTAGGATTTATGGTATTTTATGGGCGTCGTTATGTCGCACTGTCGCCCCTAATTCGTTCCCTTGTCATGCATTTCCCCCTATAATGATATGTTCTTTGTTATGGTTTTTGTCCAATTTTTTTATAGGCGATAATCATGAATGGGCTGGCGGGTGAAAGCGGCGCAAGCGCGGTACAAGGATGCTGGGTCGTGGGCTTGTTAAACGCTTCCTCGGGTCGATACCTCACCGCCGAGACGTTCGGCTTTAAGGTTAACTCTAACGGCGTCGCCTTGAAAAAGAAACAACTCTGGACGCTGGAACCGTATGGCGCTGACGCCACTGAAGCCGTCTGTCTACGATCACATCTGGACAAATACTTATCCGTGGACCAGTACGGCAACGTTACTTGCGAAAATGAAGAGAAAGATGCGGGGGCTCGCTTTGAAATCGTCGTCGCGGATGAAAAGGGACGCTGGGCTTTCCGCAATACCACTCGTGGCTATTTCATTGGCGCCGGCCCTGACAAGCTAACTTGCTCGGCCAAAACAGCTGGCGACTCAGAGTTGTGGTAAAAATGAAAAAATACAATTTTAAGAACTAAGAAGAACAAGAAAGAGAAGTGTCAAAAGAATGAACTGAGAGCCCTTCAACTTTTGTTGCGCGTCTTCACGCTATTTAGGTGGGTCCATCTGGCAGCCCGCCCTCAAGTCAACCTCCGCTCAGTAGGAAGGAAGCGCTTTGCCCATCTGTCTGAAGCCGGCGATGAAATTTACGTGGACAGCAACATTCCTTGGGGCGCCGATACGCTATTCACTTTGGAGTTTCGCGAAGAAGATCACAAATACGCGATCCATACCTGCAACAACAAGTACTTGCTCCGGGATGGCAGATTGGTGGACACGTGTTCCAGAGATTGTCTTTTCTCCTTGGAATATCATAATGGGCAATTAGCACTTCGTGACATCCAAGGGTTATTCTTGGCACCCATTGGCTCGAAAGCGGTGCTCAAAACCCGTTCCAGCGCCGTGACCAAGGATGAGTTATTTACTTTGGAAGATTCCCTGCCTCAGGCGGCGTTCGTTTCCGCCATGAATGGCAGATACGTCTCCGTTAAGCAAGGTATAAGGCCGTAAAATCGACCCGATGACAACATTTATACGCTTTGATGAGTTCCAAAAAAGATACCCCCAAGCTACTCTATTTTGCATGTTTTTTAATGTAATATTACCGTAGTGATCGACAGGTTTACATGGTCCTTCTTTACTTATTAAATAGGAGTGGATGTGACAGCAAATCAAGATGAAATTTCCAAAGATGAAACGTTCCAGTTAGAGTTTGATAGCGTAACGAAGCGATGGTACTTACGGACAATGACTGATGCCTACTGGAGTCTAGAAACTGCTGGCGGCATTCAAGCATCCACTTCCAAAAAGTAGGAGCAATTTCAATAATCCAACTTTCTATTTGGTTGGGAATTTCAGAAGTATAAACGTTTGTTTGGAAACACTTGTAGGTCTTCGAATGCGCTCTTGGAGATGAACTGGCAACCAGATGGCTCTGTCGTCTTTCGCGCCAATAATGGCAAATACGTGGCAACGAAGAAATCCGGGCACCTTTTCGCCAACAGTGAAGCCGTAGACGAAGCAACCAAATTCTACTTTTACCTTATCAATAGGTAGACAAAAAAGAACGCTTGTTCCGCATGTTTAGGGTCTTTGTGTTCTTATGTCTTAGCAATTACATTTACAAGGCTTTTGTTTCGTTGTCTGTACTTAGGCCAATACTGGTGTTGAAGTGCGACCAAGGCTTTGTTGGCTTCAAGAGTGGGTCTAACAAGCTGGAGAGCAACAAAGCGAATTATGAAACCATTCAAGTGGAGCGTGGAGCCAAGGGAGCTGTCTTCTTTAAAAGTAAGCTATAAACTGGTACAAAAAAGTGAATAAGAAACCGGTACAGGTTTTGCTAACAACAAAAATGTTTTGTAGGTCAAAAAGGCCAATTCTGGCAATGTTCTGGAGATGGAGTTAGCGCTGATGCTGACACGCCTGAAAGTTTCTACCTGGAACTCAGAGAACCTTCTCGCATTTGCATCAAGCTAACCAACGGTTCTTATTTGATGGCCGGCAAAAACGGAGGTTTTAGTGCAGGAAGCGATGACCCTTCAACTGCTACGCTCTGGGAGTTCTGAGTCTTCTTTATTATTAATTTTTTTCTTGGTTCTTGTACCCCACTTTCATACAAAAAAAAAGAAATCTTTTCTAAAACAGTTATAAGTTTTTTATATTATCGTTTTGTGATCAGCTTCTGCTTTTCTTTACTTGTGGCTTCAGTCCAATTGTTCTATGGTTGAGAAAAACTAAAACATACGCCAAATTTTGAATGCTTGTCGCCTTCTCGTTTTGTTTAAAATATGCTTGGAAGACTTCAAAGTATTGAAACGCAGTTCCCCGAAAAGTCATGAATCTCAAAACTTTTCTGCTCAGATGGTGTGTATTCTATTGTCTGTCCTGTTTTTTGCATAATGGCGAAATAAAACTTCCAACCCCGCACGTTTATTGACTTCACAACTTTGTAAACAAAAAGAAAAAAAAACATTTGAGAAAAAGGCCTGCAAAATTCCTAAATAGCGCAAGCAAATGTAAAGGTGAACCAGAATCCGGCAGCATGTTTCAAGGAAATTAAAAAGCTTAGTCATCTTTCGAACTTGTAGCGTCCGATTTACGACGCGAGCGACTTGTCGAGCGACTGCGAGACCGCCGGCGCGCGTCTTTCTCCGAATGGCGTTTGCGGTCGCGGTCTCGCTCGCGGTCCCTGGACCTTCTTCTATCCTGTCGACGATCAGTTCGCTCCCTCTCACGATCGTGTCTGCGGTGGTCTTTGCCTCGGCGGTCGCGTTCGCGATCATCACGTTTGTCCCGTACCTCGCGTGAAGGCCCTTCCTCTATTGGCAAGTCTTCGCGTTTCTTGCGCCGATCTTTGACACGGATCAAGAGGTCGGCCAGCTTCTCTCGGATCTTGATGAAGCCCAAATGCAATTTACCCCCAAAATGATCAGCCAAACGGCGATCATTATCATGGATGCCCAAATAGGCCGAGCAAACTTCGCAAACACGTAACTTTTGCTGTTGATATGTCGACGCCGGCATGGAATTCCTGTAGTCCAACTCTGCTTGCACCTTTTTCTTACGGATATCCTCTACTTCCTCCATCATTTTCATGGACTCTTCTACTAAACCTTCCGCCCCCATATGCTCCGCTTTGGCTAACTTTTGTCCGATATTTTCAGCCAGTTCATGGACCTTGTTTGCTTTGCCTGCTACCTCAGCCGTGAGCTCCTCTTGTGTCTCTGCGAGACGTTTTTTTGCCGCTTCCGTGCGACGGTCACAATCGCTAATAAAAGACTGCAAATGTTCCATAGCCTAAAATCAAAATCAAAATGTCAATTGAAATGCCTTTCTTCTGAATAGTTGGACATAGTATTTGCACTCTATGACTAATATGGAAAGGAATTTTGAGAATAAAGCAGTTCAGGAAGCACCAACCCGCAACCGATCCGCCAACGCTGAGCCTTCGTGGTTCAGCTGCGGGTCAGCTCGAGTTCCCGAATCCAGCTATTTCAAACTTACTAAAACTAAACAAAATCGCCGGAAAATACTTTCTAATTTTTTAATTTAAATGTGATGGTAATATGCTTACGTCAATATCGTAGCCGTAGTCTTTGGTCAGCGCAGCTTTTTCATAGTCGGCTCGCAGAGCTAAATCGTGAATTTTCTGGCACTCACCCAAATCCATTCGCTATATTTAAAAGGGAACGTAATTAACATTGGTGTGCGAATACATACGTTTTCTCTGAAGACCACCGGGGATAATTAAATGTCGATCTTACGGAGCAGAACATGAAAGGAAAACCTTGTGTTGAAACAGGCAAAGACTTACCCAACACCCAAATGAATATTTTTTCTGTCTTTTTTCTTAAGGGGGGAAAATAATGGCGCAGTCAATGCAAGTACCAACCCACACAAAGATGTGGATGAAATGATAATCATTATGTCCTGATATTATTGTTCGGAATATTTGTCAACTTACTACTCCAGCACGTAGAACAAGTGTAAACCCTCAACGCCAAAGGTACAAAACTATTCGAAACATGATTTTTTTCTGTTTGGGAAGTTTTCTATTTTTTTTGGTACTTTTTTGGAAACTGTTTTAAAAAGTAATGGCAACGCACCACTGCCATAAACTGTACTTACGTATTAGAGAAACCATGGTAAGGAGATGGAATTTAAGACAAAGACAATGAAGACCGGCAAGGCATAGCATTGAGCCCCCCCTTTTCAAGTAGCGAGGCCTCTGCTATTGAACCATCCAATTAATAGTGAACCTTTAGCAACTACCGAAACAGCAGCTAAACATGACGACAAATACAGGAATAGCTCAGCTTGGTAATTCTGGCCTTATTTATATTTTGTTAATTTTTTTTTCTCAACAAGTTACGATCATTCTTTCCGAGCAAATCAGTTTAACGCAAAGAGACATATAAGCTAATACTTACGGTTGAGGCCAGAATTTCGTGAGGACAGCAGCCGAGCAGGAAACTCTTACAGACTTTGGGATCGTCGAACTTGACATGGAACTTGCTGTTTTCGCCTGTGGAAAAATCAAAGATCCAATGGTTAGCATAACTCTTAACAGCATAATTACGTTACAGATGGCAGGACAAAGAACTATGAAGTAGTACGAATGGAAACAGATGTGGAGAACAATCGTGGCGACCTCCACGAGTGCCATTTACTCATTTGGCAGATAAGCTCCGCTATCTATATTCTTTGCTTGAATGTTGAAATATGTCGTGTACTTGACGTGGTTGCCTTATTTCGTAAACTCTTGTGCAGCATTCAATATTTTCAATTGAGTTCCTTGCTGTTATTGTGCTTGTGAGTATTCAAAGGTGCCGTCTGACAAATTTTAACAGCCGGGAATGTCCTTGCAAGAAAAAGTATTTGCTGTTAAGTCATTGCTAAGTTTTTACCATTTCGACCTGTCCCCATAAGCTGATCAAGCATAGCTCTCATTTGATCGTGAGCAGTCATGTTTTCTGTGTATCCCGTTGACAGGAAAAATGACACGATATCCACCCAAGCTGTTGGTTATTTTTGTTCTTATTTTACAGTTTTCACGTTTACAACACCAATACATCCAGTGCCCCTTGGTCTTGGAAAGCGAGCGTGGGTTGTGGGTAAACAGCGAGCTGCGAAATGCGGTAAAGTTAATCTATGAATAGCTAAATACTGAACCAAAAGGAGCATACATCCGACAAGGGTTTTGGGATAATTTATTGCGAAATAATTTAACAGAGAAGATTGCTTTTTAACTTGAACAAACTTAAGATGTTATTAACTTGAGTAATTGTATAATTTTCTAGTCCATAATTTAATATGATTTTGGCGATGGAAATGGGCCTGTGAAGGCTATAGGTCGAAGGAGGCCAGTTCCAAAAGAGCCCACCTAGTGCAAAGGAGCCCAGTTCCAAAAGAGCCCACCCCCTAGTCCATAGGAGCCCACTCTGTAGACCAAAACGAGCCCACTTCCCGACCACTGTGGAAACAACCCAAGAAAGGTAAGAGCCTATATTTAAAAAAATAAATAAAATAACAACAGTAGGAACATTGCGTTAAAAACCTTTATTATTGTTGAGCGATATGCACATACATAATGAAAAGATAAGCTGAATTAATAATGTCTTAATTGAGATGTTGAATTTTGCGACCTTATTGATTCTTGTCTGAATTCAAAATACTAGCTTTGAACCAGTTTGAACTAGTCTGAACCGGCTTGAACTAGTTTGAACTAGTGTGAACCAGTTTTAACCGGTTTGAACTAATTCAAACTGGTTCAAACTAGTTCAAACTGGTTCAAACTGGTTCAACCGGTTCAAACTAGTTCAAACCGGTTCAAACTAGTTCAAACCGGTTCAAACTGGCTCAATCTGGTTCAGACTAGTTTGAACCGGTTCAAACTGGTTCAAACTAGTTCAAATCGGTTTGAAACTCGTTTCTAAAACGTGTCTGGACAAGTTCAAGAGAACGGATTCACAAGTTTTTTTGCCCGCTGAATGGATGTGCATCCTGAAGCACCCTATATAAATGCCAGTTGCTTGCCAGTCAGCAGTCAGTGCAGACGTGCTCTCTCTGCAGCGATGTTATAAAGCTAGTAGTTAGGTTTAATAACATAGTGAGTTAAACATTACCAATCGGATTAAGTCTTATCTTCGAAACCCGGAATCACTTCAAAATGTGCAGCCCGTGGCAGCTCCGACTGAAGACCGCGAAGACACCACCAGGCAGCGGTCGAAGTTTTCGTCTGGACATTTCTGGCTGAGTAAATTCTTTTAAATTTAAATATGGAAAAAAAGTAACTAAGCTTTCGTCTTTTTTTATAAGCTTTCACTCCGTTTGGGTCCTTTATAGTGCTCACGGTTACGCTTTAGAATGGTAGCTTCTTCCACTTCGGGATTGGAGCTGACAAGAATGGATTTAGGCGGCTTTGAATTCAGACAAGAATCAATAGGTGGCAGATCTCAAGATCGCGGTTCAAGACTCGAGGTCGCAAAATTCAAGATCTCGATATAGATATAATCTTTTCATTATTTAATGTGCATTTCGCTCAACAATAATAAAGGTTTTTAACGCAGTGTTCCTACTGTTATTTTTTTAAAAAAATATAGGCTCTTACCTTTCTCGGGTTGTTTCCACAGTGGTCGGGAAGTGGGCTCTTGGTCTACAAAGTGGGCTCCTTTGGACTAGGGATGGGCTCTTTTGGAACTGGGCTCCTTCATCCTGTAGCCCCCGTGAAATGGGCAGTTGAGGTATATTTGAATTTGACTGGTGGAACAGGGTTTCGGTTTTCGGTACGGAAGATGTATAGCGCAATTTTTATGACATTGCTGTCTCAAATAGTACACTACATAATTATTACGACTGTGCTTTCCCAAGTAATAGTCTTGTTTTTAGTAATTTAATCTATTCACCTTATTGGGAAACATTTCAAAGACATGCATAGACAATGCAACCATTCAGAGGTTGGGTAGGACGGTAGTTGTCCACCAGAGGAAGGTGATCATGGTCCAGCAAATGGCGAAACTTGCCCATCTATAGTAAACATCAGACAGTTAAAGTATTTTCGATTGTTTTGTGTATGATTATTATACGTACCTGGGACCAACCTAGGGAGACAGAGTCTCCTAGAACAGTCCAAGTGACAACTTCTTCGCAATTAGGCGTCGTCAAAGAACCATCATAGCGGTAAAAGCTGCTTACATTTTCGGGAAGCAAACTTGCTAAAGTCACCGGTCTCTTCAACAAAACTTCCGAATCCGAATTCCTTACGCCTTCTAGTGCAAGCGTAATAGGTTCGTATGCCATATTGGGCGTACTTACCTCCTAATATTTATGAATTTTCCATTTATGCAAACTTACAATACCCAACAATAGTTTATTATTTAAAACATTACCCTAATTAAGACTCCTAGAACTGCAACGCCATCTGTGTAATGAAGAGCGTCGTCGAAGCTGCCGTACTTCAAGTTATAATGTACGAAGTGAGCTTCCGCAGCGAATCTTTCAGTATCTAGCACATGTTCTGACCCTTGGTTTTCATTACTTCCCCAATGGAAATGCATTTGAGCAAAGACGTATGTCCCAATTAAACCACCACCTGATATGGTCGGCACATCTGCCGTGTCGTCTTCCAGGGTGAGCATTACTGTAAAAATGAGCACAAGTATATAACGCATATCCTCTCGAATTTAATCCTAGAATATACTTACGACTCTTTCCATTGTTCTGTATTTTTGCGTTCCTTTCATTTTCGTAACCAGTAAAGTTTAACGATTCACACGTATAACTTAAAACTGCTTTGGGATCGAGGACAATTGGGGACTGTCGACTTCCACCACATGTCGGGTACAAGTCTCCCCAGTGGTCCACCTCTTCCAGAACGCATTGCTAATTTATAAATTTTTCTGAAACATGCTTGTAATGTTTTACCTGCATAGCTCCAGTTTCCATTACTATCTAAACAAGCAAAGTAATGTAAAATAAAATTCTAAGTCTTTTTAGTGTTATATCTTACTGCTTATCTTTATTTTCTCATCACCAAAAACTGAAACCTATATTGCCAAGCAGGGACATTCGTTAATTCATCCAAAAAAATATGTTCAAATATTACTTCATAATGATAATTCTGAAGCGCCTTTTTCGGAACTAACGCTCCTTCAGTTGGTCCAATCAAAAATAAATGGAATGATATCACAATCACCTGAAAGACAAAACCAAACCACAACCTAAACATCTTTTAAGTTATTTTCACCAACTCTTCCAGAGTTTTGAAGAATTGACCAGGTCGCAGAATTGCGAGTAGACGACTAATAAACAAATAAGATTAAGAAAGTATATATACCCAATAGTCTGATTAGAATAGGTGCCATTGATATATATAGACGCACGATATATGCTATACATAGACAAATAGATAGCTTAATTAGACAGCATATATTTGCTCGGCATAGTTTTTTTTTCGTTTTGGGGGACTTTGGCGTTTCTATGAGAGTCCATGTCTAATATATGTACTGTACTACATCAGGCTTTGGTACCATTCATTTCTTGTACTGGACAAAACGTATTTCCAGGGGTTTCTTCTAGTGCGTAGATGTGATATAGTAGCACTGTGTATATAAAAGTAAAACCTACCATATACATTTTATATAATTATGCTCTCAATTGAAAAGACGTTTGCTGACGCAAAATAACTCTCATTTATCAGTTGGCAAATTATCATAGCGGAGGTTTATCGCTTGGGAATGTATCAGCTGGCGTTCGTGCGTGCTGGGGCCTCGCGTGTCTTAATCTGTATTGCCCTTATTATACTTATGACAAATAACAAATCCGCAATAAAATTAGCTTTGTGTCTAAGCTCAATTACCTAAAAAGAATCCAAACA
This sequence comes from Lepidurus couesii, assembly GCA_022832235.1. Taxonomy (NCBI): domain Eukaryota; kingdom Metazoa; phylum Arthropoda; class Branchiopoda; order Notostraca; family Triopsidae; genus Lepidurus; species Lepidurus couesii. The sequence goes on along the minus strand of JAGJRP010000034.1, from coordinate 21,775 downwards.
TATTTTACTATTCGTGGCTCGACACTATAAAGAGAGACCATCAGAAGACAATCTGATCGTATCGACGCTAACAATGCAAACGCCAAGTACGCGGCGCCGAGATCGAAGGATTATTTTTATGAAAATGAAACCGTTACGTCTGTGCTTGGAATATACTTTTCCATCTACAGTATCTACCGTGTATGTTCTTTGCTGTCTCTGCATTAACTCGCTATTACGGAAATAGTCGTATTTTTTTTTAGCTTTCATTAAAAAAACGAATTACTTTTCTTTCTTTAGGCTTTTATAATTGTTGTTAGAAGTAAGTAGCATATTATAGCAAAAAGCGACTAACAAGGACTGGCCCATTGTGAGCAGACTAACCAAAGAGACCCCGGTTCTAAGGTAATGCCAACATATGCGCAGACATAAGTTTTCTATTGTAACAAGTTTATCCGCTGACTGCTGAGCATAAAACCAAGCGAGTCTAGTTTTACCACAACTTCCTAACACTCAAACATGTATATACACGTGCTGCTATATTTTCTTCAGTTTTTGTACTGCGTTTTGACCCAACAATTTTATTTCGCAACACACAATTCTTATGCCGGAAATGTGGGGTTCGCCAACGTTACAATCCTTGAAATAATTTACTTCAGCAAAGGTGAGTATAAGCTTCATCCGTTCTTATACTCAGATGAATCATAATTCATATAAATCATAACACTGTTTGAACGTTTTACCGGTTTTAACGGATATTCAAGTAGACTGATAGTTACGAGGTTGTTTTAACTATTCCTGTACCAACAGGGTTTCGTCAAGAATCTGACCAAGCCTGTCGTCGTAAGTGCGGTCTGGATTCTCAGTGTCAAGCGTTTGAAACGTTTAAACATTTGACAGATCATCCCGCAGAAATTACTTGCAGGCTATTAAACAATAACCTGTGCAGTTGGCAAACCGTAACTTTGATAACTCAAACTGGGCAAATGAACAAGGTTATCATGGAAAAAATTCCGTCGACTTTGCAGCCAAAAGCTTGTGTGGAATTTTTGGCAGTCAAATACAAAGGCAATTGCGCCGCCGCTAGGGGCGTAGTTGGTCTCGATGGTTTGAATTGTGACGAAAACGCGCCTCGACTGTGTGCTGATTACGTCAAGAAAGGCTTGAAGTTCATGCCCGTAGGTAAGCAAATGTCTCTACTAAACATCGTTCACGATAATATCACACATTATTTTAAACGTTTTAATGTGTTACAAATAGCATCCAGTAAATCCTACACGATATCAAACGGAAAGCTATCGATTGCAGAAACCCTCAACCTATCCTGCAGTATATAGCTGTATAAAAGCTCAGTTTTTTCCATCAGTGAATCGAAGCTTAATTGTTGAATGAAACAAACGCAAAATTAGGTATACAATAGGTATGCACTACTGCACGAGTTGTCACTACAAAGCGTGCCCTCCTGTATTGACTTCTTTCCCGAAAGAACGTCAGAGCTACGGGTCCACCATCCCCTTTTCCGACTGACATGCTAACTCAGAGAGATATTGACTAAAAACTCGTTCATTGCTGCTAAACTTAAAAGCCCGTGAAAGGGTAAAATTAGGGTAAAAGGATTGAAATAACGAATATAAAGGTCTTTTGTTCTCAAAATGGAACCGGCTTCTATCATAAAGGAACAGAGACACTGCGGCTGATGATTTCACTATCATTAAAGCTATTCATTGGTCAAAGGAAGACACGATGGACATAATTCAGCTGATTTCATTTCTTACATTAATACTAATTGATTTCGACATTTAAATTTTTCTCAGATTTGCTGGCGATTAGCGTTACAAAACAACTCTGCGTTCATTTCAAGTGAATTAGATCAGTGGAGTCATAATTGCTTTAGTACTTTTTTTTTTTATAAAAGTCAGATTTAGAGTTTGTACATAATTTCTTTTGGTTAACCAAACGATTAGAATTGAGTAACATCTGATCGTTGTTTTTAGATCTGGCAAAATGGGTTGGAAAGAATGAAAACCCCATTTGGCCTTATGGTTTCTACGGGCGGAAAGTCATGGTCCGCTGTGCTGGAAACCAAACCGAATTCTTCCATAATATGTATATGGGTCATTATAGTAAAACGCGTTACGTGAACGCAGTTAATTGGCCCGACGAGCTGAGATTCCTGAACCAGTCGGATTTTCTAGCACGCGTAGGTTTTCCATTCGAGTTTCCCTTACTTTCGGATATGGTTGCTGCCAGTGCGGCAAAACAACTCTTCGTCCAAGTCACGACCCATGACGATTGGGTTTATAGGAACAAGATATGGTTCAATTTCACATACACAGATTTTGAGCTGAGTCCTCAAGGGGAATTGAGTTTGGGAGCCTTGCTTGACAACGCAAGCTACCCCATTGGATTTGAAAGTTTCCCGCTCCCGTTGAAGAACGCCCCTTTCCTTTATGACACCACTTGCGGACCGTTTTGGATCATGCCTGGCAATACTCAAGGAACGACTTGTAATCAATCGGTTTATTTGATTAACAACGATGGAATCAAATGGGGAACGACCCCTATACCTGTTCAGACGTGGATTACTTTGTCTATAATTTAGACCCCTTCTTAATAGATTACCTCTAAATTCATTGTAAGACGTATATACTATAGTTACTCTTTACGAAGTATGGAATGGCATTTTTACTCAAAGACACGTACTTGTAAACCGATAAATCTCATCAAGCAATTGACAATCCTGGGTTAGCCAATCAGACCAAACAGACCAAAGCAATTTCTTATCTCGCATTGGTATACTTGGAACCGAAGTAAGACCTACGACAATTAACATGGGTTGATTTATATACTATTTAAAAGTTTATTTGTATGCACTAAATGATTTGTCGCTTGACAATTTGTATTTAGTTCATGTTTTCGTGGTCAAACCTTGTACATTTATTACCTTCCATTTTTTCCGCAAACAATTCAGCAAGGCACTTTCAACTAAATTTTAGCTACATTTAATTATTCTCGTTCTCGACCTAAAAGCAACTGCAAGTGTATCAACAATACAAGGAATTAAAAAGACAAACTAGGTTTCTAGGAATGGCATGGAACAAAGAGAACCGGGGCTCACTGCCACGTGTGAGGTCGAATTCCCAACTTCAGTTTCACAATACTTTTTCAGCTCCGAAGTAGGAACGACCACTGGGATATTTGTAAGTTCATCGCGTGAAAGGTGACAATCCATATCTACTTCCAAACCAGCAATCTCCATTGCCGCTACTAGGGTTTGCGAAGCCTGGTCGTCTTTTGTGTGCGACCCGCCACTTTTCTCTTGTAAATGCACCGAACGCACATGAAAAGTCAAATCGTATTTTTCTTTAAATGTCTTCGGACAAGAGTCGCATAGAAAAGGCCGATCCGTGTTATGAGACTTTTGGTGTTTGCGTAGAATCTTCACGTTTTTGAAAGCAGCTGGACAGGTTTCACACATATAATTTCTATCGGTGGCGTGAAACGTAGCGTGTACTTTCAAATAATGCTTTTCAACGAAACCTTTGCCACAAACGTCGCATATGTAGGGTTTCGGACCATCAGAGTGTAAGCGTAGGTTGTGGAAGTCGAAATCTCTTTTGGAGTTGAAGCCCCGGTCGCATTTTTCGCAACGGAAAGGTTTTTGGAAGTTATGTCTTGCCACGTGTTTGGTCAAACTGCGTTTCGAGCTCATAATTTTAGAACATAGGGAACAGGAGAACTGAGTACTACCAGAAGAAGAGATTTCGATCTGCGAAGTACTTTGAGAAGTGCTTTCATTGTTAGATTTGGCCTTACGAGAATTTGTATCGTCTTGGGATAATAATGCCAAGCCTTGGACTGATAAAAGTGCATGGGAGAGATCTGAGAGGCTGTGGGTCATGTGGTGATTATGTAATTGCGGAATATCGGGAACATTTATGTAACAAACTAGGCACTTAAAATGCTCCATTTTTTAAGATACCAGACAGTCGTAAACTTCTCAGAAATGCTCTAAAGGAGCGTGATTTTTGTCTCTATTTCAGACTGCACAGTTTTGTTTACATTTATCCCGTGGGAACAATAATAAAATGTTTGTTATATGCAGAACAGCATGGGTGGAGGCGGGGCGCAGGCAGCTACTTTTATCAATAATGTTACCCTTGCCAACTATCATACTGTGAATGATGTTACTACTTTATGTTAGCTGTGGTTTATTTATTGTGGTGACTTAGATATTTTTAACTTAATAATTTCAGACAATAAAGATACTAAAGGCATTGACTAACTTTCCCAGTCCTAGGTAGGAAGGTCGTATAGCTACCATACTAGCGGATTGCCCTTAGTGAAGCTGAACCGAAACTCGATCGAACGGCTTGACATGCGAGTTGTTAGCGAAAGTGCAGATCCGTTTTAAAGTTGAGGTGGGTCTTTTTTTTTTTCTTTTCTTAAATCAAATGCTAGAAAAGATCAGAAAATTATGCATGGATATATATATTTATTTACTGATCAACAGTGTCTCAGAGATAAAAATGCAGTATCTATTTTGATTTTCAAACGAAGTAAGGTAGCGTATAGCATTCATGAGGCTCATTAGGCTTCATCGCTATTGTAATCGATAGGTACGTCAAATGGATTATGTCTAACACTTGAATTGACCGAATTTGAGCGATAAGGTTCCATGGAGTGCTGAATAAATTCTTCTGCAATATCCCGATCCAGACCAGTGTAGTTCTGACTCATTTCGCTAATAATGCTGGGAGCCTTAGACACAGTTTTCTCCACCTTTGGTACAGGTTTCTGTACAGGTTTTGGTGCAGGTTTTGAAACAGGTTTGGGTTCATCAATGCTAGCCGGAGTCTGAATTTGAGTCTGAGTTTCTTGGCTGGTCGTTAACTTTTCTGGAGTTTCCGCATCAACACGCCTTTTCCTCGTTTTAGTTTTCTGTTTACTTTTTGGTCTCTGGCTAGGTAATGGAACCAGTTGCGGCTCCATATTGTAGAAGATATTATACGTACCCATCATATCGGGTGGTAGAGGAACGTGAGCGTACAACGGTACTATACCTGGTAACGAAGCCATTGAGGCCTGCAAATATGCAACAAGGTAAAAGTAAATCAAACATAATATTTCCCGCGCAATGCTTTGTACCTGTGGCATGTAGTACTGTGGTAGTGGTGGAGGTGGCGGCGGAGGAGAGGGGAGTAACATAGCTGGAGGCATGGGTTTGTTTTGCCTCAACCAGTTCACCAAACGTTCCGCCCTCGCATGACCTTCTGGACTGGAACCCGCGAGTAAATTAAAATTTGGCACGGATCCCATCAAGCCGTTGTGTAACGGATAGTTGTAGCACAAACAAGCTTCCTTAATGCAAATAATGATGGAAGCGAGGGATAAGATCATGTCGAAGGTTCCCAATGCTACCATAACGGCATGAATGATAACGGGTCGCTGACGGAGTGGTACCGTGCCGAGGAAATCCACGGGCCGACCTTCCTTTAGTTACCAAGAGAAAAGAACAACAGAAGTTACGGTTTACAATAATCGTAAAAACGAGATCACCCCGGTGGCGAAGAAAAGAGAATAATCCAAATCACCTCTTCGTCGAAAAAGTACCCTAACGGTGCGTTCGAGTCCCGTGCTAATCCGCTGGCCGAAAAGATGAGTAAAAGTCCAGTAACAGCCAATGCCAAAATGGAAGTGATGAGGAAACTGATGACGTATACTGCTGTCTTCTTTGCCCTCTTACCAGCCATGATACCCAATATTCCATTCACGATTATAGTAGTTCCGCACCACAATCCTAGCGAAAAGAAACTTTTAATACCACCAACTGGACCCTCTGAATCGGGAAAAATGGACGAAAAGTATACCTGCTCCGACATCATACATGGTCGCTTTTTCTAGAATCGCCAAGATCCCGAACGCGATAATCAGTAAACCGAGCAATACTTTCGCCATGCCTAAAACCATAGAAAGTTTGGCGGGAAAATACACTCCCCGATCGGAGGTACCCTGGCTAACTTCAGTGTCATCAGCACTAGATCGCGCACTTTTCCATAGCCAACCAGTAAAGAGCTCGCTGGCGGAAACCACACTTTTACCCGCACCACTTTTCATACTCGGCAATCCATGACCCCCATGAGGCATCGAAAGGGTACTAATGTTCGTTAACAGCCCATCCTTCAAGGACGAAGTCACTCTGGACGACATAATGATATCTAGGCGTAATTTAACCACTTAAATTCGTAAATCAAGCCAGAAATCGCCACAGGGTGTAGTCATTAGGTATTCATCTGTAGAATCCGCAGCTAGAGGGCAGCCGGAAACGCTTAGGCAGTGATTGCTGTACCCTGAGGTACAAGATGGCACGAACCATAAGCAGTTTCAAACGAAACGGTTGCCTAATCGCCACCGACTTCAAACTTGTAGGGCAAACTAGCGGGATTCCTTCCGGAAAACTGTCCGAATGGCTGTTCTATATATGTATGTATAAAGCTTCTTTTTTTTTTCACAGGCGTAGTGGTTTTCTCATCGCTGGAGGAATGGGTCAGTTTAGCTTCATTTCCGTGAGAGAATCCTCCGACTTCCTGCGAACATAAGAAAGAAACATATGCTTGAGATAACATTCTAGACTCAGTGCACTACGCAAAACCTAATTCCTACAATTTCCTCTGGTCCAATTTTCCGTTTAAACAAGAGTTTTTATAGCTATTTTTCGTTGCATTTCTTCGGCAAGGACGCTATGGCTGGTTACACTGCGGAATTGTAGGTCAGATCAAAGGAGTGACGTTTTTACATGTCAACGTCTTCACATTTCTCACGTGTTACATGCTCTTACACGTACTGCCTTCTTTTCTCTGCTCTACTTATCAACCGTTAAGGTACAACACCGAATTTGGTGGCTTTGTCCACATCATTACTTTTTCCAGAATTCCGTGTGTTGACGCATAATAGTACGACCACTAAAATTAATGAAGCAAACCAGAACTTGCAAGCTATAAAACTGTAAGTGTTTTATCGACCTGAAAGTAGCCCACAGAAACTTTTTTCTTTTACTTCTAAAAAACTAAAATTTAAACACAGCTTTCTAACCAACTGTTTCAGCAACAGTGTCTACTTGATTAATAAAATAAAGCCCGTAATTACTTCCTTTGGTACCCACAATTTAAATTACAATAATAACTTTAGAAAGTTACACTTTTTGGGTTATAATGAGTGCCCTATGGGTTTGTTACCTTTCTAGATTGATCGTAGTACTGTTTTTTTGTTTTGTTTTTGAAGATATATGTTCGCAGTATAATGTGAGAGTAAAAACAAGTATAAGAAAGCAGAATGACTGGTTTGGACATGAGAGAGAAACCGAGAATTGAAAGATGCAAATGAGAAGATGTCCACTTTCTCCAGGTTCCTGAATAAGAAGGTGAAAGGATTTGTAGACTGGCTGGGGAAGCTCTACAAGCTCTCCAAATCAAATACCTCCAGGCCACAATCAGCTCTGGAACTTCCAGGCGTTTTTATAACAGGTTCCGCGCTCTTTTACTTTCAGCGGAAATAATTGCTCAAAACGTATATACCACGAATCCTCAATTTACATAAGATTGCAATGTTAATCTTAATCGTCACAGTTTATTGCAGTGGTACTTTACCACTTAAAGTGCAGTTACGGCCCTGTTTTAGTACGTTCTACATAATCGAATGTTAAACCATTACTTATTTCATAACTTAGTACTTATTTCAAGTACTCAGCTTTCTACAAACATCCAAAACCTCACAAATTCATCAAGTAAACGTCTGTGACATGCAAATAAAAAAAAATTGTACTTTTTAAAATGAAAATTACGTTAAACTTCTGCACTAATATTACTTTTTACGTATTACTTTAAAGAGAATATACCAGCAAGTTACGTAATGCTGAAAAGCAATTTACCGTACGAAATCCTTCGTGGTATGAATTGACGCACAAACTGCAGGAATGCCACTTGCACGAAATCCGCGGTAAAAACTGGAGCAAATCGAAAATCCGGTCCGTTATCCTTGGCTGTGACTTGAGAACTAAAGTAAAGACAATCTCACATTTCCTTCCCAAGGTTTTGGGGAAGACCACCAAGCACCTTGCACACTTGTGTCGTAAACCGAACCTAGCTTCAGGGCACAGAGTTCCGGAGGAGAAAGCTACTGCTTCTTAGTAGATATGAATAGAATCTTGCGTACAGTAAAGAACCACGCCTTCCACTAAGCGAAAGAACAAGTGTTACCCCCCACCTCCCTCCGCTTTCTCCAGAGCACTTCTCTTGGAAACCCTTTACTAAAAGCAATTCTGAGATAAATAACTTTATGGAACCCCGAAGCAAGTCGGCGAAAGGACAAACATATGTTGTACTAACCTTCTTTAGGAAGGTTAGAAAAGAAACAAGGATAAAAATTGAGATCGTGAACTAATTGCAATATATTACGGGAAAGATGAAGGCGATTGAAATGCATATTATTGTTTTTTAACCAAATGTGTATTTTTATTGTAAACCACATCTTTTTTTCCAATTCCCGAAAGTTAGGTGCAAGTAATATTTTTTCTTTGTTAATCGAACAACAATTAAAGACTAAACTTGTAACTAACGGTAGACAGCTTCTCGAGTGTTCTGTGGCTGACTTGGAGCAATTACGGCAAAAAGGAAACACACGTGCTTTTTCTAATCTTCAAGAGTCACGTTTTTGAACAGATACGACATGGATTCCTTGTTGTGGATTCGGCGAATGGCTTCCGATAGCAGGACGCTGATATCCACCGTTTTGATTTTATGGCACTGCATCTTCTGAATCTCGTGCGGCACGGTGTTAGTCACGACCACCTATGAAAAATAGTTTCCATGTTAAAAATGCCTAACACAATTCCTTGAACTTTTCTACTTTTCTATAATTTTTTAGTCAGTTTTATAGTAAATTTCACGGGGTTTCAAAGGTTAGCACTAAATTTACAGTCATCATACTTCAGTTGAATTAATAAAGCCAGAACTTTAAAGAAGGTGCTGTACCTCGTCAATTGGCGAATCTTCGATCAATCGAGGAGCATCTGACGACAAAATGCCGTGTGTAGCCAGCACGTAAATCTTGTATGCACCTCTTTCTTTTAAAACTTCAGCAGCAGCCACAAAAGACTCCACATCATCTATCATGTCATCCTAGAAACAACCCAAAAAGAAAGTCACGCTTAGAATTATAGGAAAAGGTCCCAAAACCAGTTTTTACATTTTCTCGATATCTGTATCATTTTAAAGCTCCTAAAGTAAGGTAGTAAAACTAAGAATTTCGTATACAAACTATTACAATGTCAAGGATTTAGCTTTAAGAGAGCACTTAAAAGTGTTTCTAATTAGCCTATAAACGTAGGAAGGGTACTCAACTCCTCCCGTCGTTAACGTCACACATGCGTGACGATAATAACATTCAGTTTCAAAACAGGAAACGTAAAAACGCTATTTGGAATGAAAATAGCCAAGATTCTAGAAGATAAATGCCTTAATTTGGAAAACGAGATCTTATCTTGTTTACATTCTTGTGAGTCAAACTGCATACCAAACTATGCAAATATTTTGACGGAAAAAAAACTTTATTCGAAAGACAGGAGAAGACGACAGAACATTCAACATTAGACGTAGTTCATCTAAAAAATCATCTTAGCTCAAAACAAATTTTGTTTATAATTACTATACAAACTAATAAGCTTTTAACGAACTTGTACTTACCACCATAATAGCGATTCTGCCTCCTACATCTCCGACGACGTTCATAGGCGGCTTTTCCTTGGCTGTTAAAGTTGGCATTTCTACTCCAACGTCCATAGTTCGCCTGCACGCCCCCAAAGGAGGCGAATATCTGCCATCGACCATATCCGAATCTGCTTCCTTTTGCTCTCCGTGGATGACAGCAATACCCAAACGTAAACGCTCGGCGTAAGAAGTAGCTTTCTTGGCCGAACCCGGGTTCCGGGCCACAATAATTGCGTTACGATAATCAGGAATCTTTTATTATAAATTAGTTAAGAAAAATACCAGAAAAATATAATATTAAATTTACAACTTACGCTATCTTGAATGTATTGGAGTAAAAACGGGGACGCGCGAAGGTTATCTACCGGGCAATCAAAGAATGCCTGGATTTCTTTCTGGTGCAGATCCATCGTAATCACATGCGATAAACCAGCACGACACATCATTTTGGCGAGCAATTTAGACACAATGCAGCCCCGTTTGCGCATTTTGCCTATAAATACATATTTGTTGCATCAAACCAGTACCTGTTATATAAAAAAATAAGTGCGCGTTTTACATTGTTTGCTATAGGGCAAATACGGAATGACTCCGACAATATTTCTGGCCGAAGATGTTTTGCAGGCATACGCCATGACTAATAGCTCCATGATGTTGTTATTTACGTCCCTTAAAAAAATCAGAAATTTAGTTGGGCACAGGAAAGCTTACTGATCTTACTTGGAACCAGTTTGGATAATATAAACATCCTTGCTTCTCACAGAATCGCTAATATCCACCATTGTTTCCCGGTTAGTCTTGTGGAAAATATGGGCTGCACCCAACTTCTGACCCAAACGACTAACAAAGCAGTTTAATTAATCCAGTAAACCCAGTTTTTCTTTTTGAGAAGTATTTTACTGAGCTATAAGTTCAGCTAACTCAGGATGTGAGTTTCCTGAGATAATCATAAACTCCCCTGCTGCTTGCCATTGGTTCATCTTGTTTCTTGTTGGGGGATCTAGATTTCGCATATTTAATATATATAATAAAAAGATTCTTTTCAAACAACGGAAATTAGCTTAAGTACTTACCTAGACTTAGAAAAAAAACAAAGCTTACAACCCAAAACAGACGACTGCGCGCTGCCTTGGGACAAAAACCTTAATGCATGGAAATTGAGTGGTCAAGGTCGTATACCGGCTCGATTTCTATCAAAACTCGAGAACTTCCTTCACGGAGAAAGCAATACAAGCTAGGGGTACCCTTTGAGAGCGCGAGCTGCAAAATCTCACTGGTGTTTGTGCCCCGCCCACTTGCTGTTAAAATATCTCAGCAAGTCGTGAACGCTTCGGAAGATAATTTGATTGAATGAATTATAAGATAGTGTAACCTTCTCCGAGAAATATACCACTGTAAAAGTAGGTATGCTACTTGTTTTCAGACTTAGAACTTTCGTTGCCGTTGGTTTGGCACTGCAAAAGGCCAAAACTTTCCTCTGCTGCGTGCTGGTTTTCTGAATTTTTTAAATTGACAACAGAGCTTGAAAAATAGTTTTTGCAATTTTTGGATGGTATGTTATATCTAAAAGCTCACGTAGTTTATACTGTCTCAGTTATATTAAATGGCAATTGTTTTCTTAGAAAATTCTAGCATGTCACCAGCAGACCGCGCCTTCAGACCCTATGCTCGGTTCTGATATTCTATTACAAGTCACCAGGGATCGTTTTGTTTTGTTTTTATGCGTGAAATAATGGCAGCTTCGGTAAACAGCCCGAGTAATCTCGAAGATGATTTCCCTAAATCTCTTCAAGCGTTTGGCTACGGATTTAACGATGGTAAACTTAGCTTAAAAACAAGGTTATTTCAAGCTCTACTAGATATTTTTAAATGTAGCAGGCCTTTTAAGGAAGGTTGATTCTCAAACCGAGCTGCTCACAGACTCTCCTTACGTTTTTAGCATAAAATCTGATGACCCGGAATATAACCAGAGACACTATGAGGCCTTGGGAGAGGTATAAACATACATTAATTTCGCGTAGTGTTGTGAAAAAACATCATGTTGATTGAGTTATTCTTGTTTATAGGCCATTACAGAATATATTTATGAGCTGCTCCAACTGAAGTTGAAGTTAAAAAAAATCCCTGTACCTGGCCAATCCTGTCCATCCACATTCATCTTCGTGTCCGAGGACTACTTAACAAATGATAAGCTACTCATAATCATTCATGGAAATGGGGTGGTAAGAGCAGGACAATGGGCCAGAAGGTTAGTTTAGACTAAGTTAAACCTATTGTCAAGTATATTTTTTGTGTGGGTATCCTTAATTATTAAAGCTTCAAGTTTGATCTCTTAAATTGATAAGTATCCTGTTAGATTAATCATCAACGATGGATTGGAATCCGGGACCCAATTTTACTATATCGAACGCGCTATAAACGAAGGTTACGCAGTGATTGTCACAAATACCAACGATAATGAAAGGATAATTAAAGGGAAACGAACGAAGATTGAAGTAAGTCCAATTGATAAAGGAATTCTGTCATTAGTTGGTTTTCTCTGGGGATTGCAGGGCTCTGAGAACCCGGTGAAACACTTAACTTATGTTTGGGAACACTTCGTCGAAAATTCAGCCGCCCAACACGTTGCAGTCGTAGCTCATAGCTATGGAGGTGTTTGCATCCTTGAGTTGGTAAATATGAGTCTTAATTTGCTTATGTATATGTAATAAACTTCGATAGCATTCCAAAACTAAAATTTGTTATCTAAGTGAAATGTTTTTACAGAAATTATCCTTAAATGTTAAACTAAGTTTAACATTTTAACCCAAGTTTAACAGTTTTAACCCTAAGTTTAACCGTTTTAACCCTAAGTTTAACAGTTTAACCCTAAGATTTATTTTGGTTAAAAGAAAGGTGTAACCCTCGTACACCTACCAACGGAGTTACGAACCACTTGCATTAAAGTGTCTACATGGAACTTTTAATTGGAATTAGCTAATAGAGCTTTTGCCAAATTACGCCTCTCGCGGCAAGAGTTGGCGAAATCCGCCATTTTGAGTACATTTAAGTTCATGTAAACAAACAACAACAAACTGTTTTCCATGAAAATTGGTTTTGCTTTGTGTCTTTTGCTTGGTGTCTTATTGTGTCTTTTTGTTTGTTTACCTGAGCTACTTGTAAAAGCTGTAAGCAAAACCAAAAACCAATATTCACGGAAAACAGTTTGTTGTTGTTTGTTTACCTTAACTTAAATGTAATCAAAATGGCGGATTTCGCCAACTCTTGCCGCGAGAGGCGTAATTTGGCAAAAGCTCTATATTTGTATAAAGCTTAGAGGGTTATAACTTTCGTGAATTGGAAAGCTCAATCAACTTTTAATGCTCGTTAACCTGAACGGAGTTGTCTTTAGAGCTTAGACTCACTTAAGTAGGGTTAACTCAGGTAGGAGTTGATGGTTATTAACTTGTCGCGCCTAGCCTAGGTATTAGACTATCCTAGCTTTGAATTATAGGTCTTGTACTGCGATAATGTTTGATCGTTGCGTACAATAGTCTTTCGCCCCAATTCGAAAATTTCGTAAGAATCGGTGTTGTTTAGTCTTTTCTTCGTTTGCTCGCGAAACATTCCATTGTTTAGTGTTCTTGGCATTTTGACTTTTTAATCACAGTTTAATAAAAAGAATCTAAAACCGGAACTGATTCTGCGATTTAAAGCTTCGATTTAAAGCTTCGATTTAAAGCTGCGATTTAAAGCTCGACCTATGCGGCAGGAAGATTCATAAGTTGGACTATCATACTATTCTTCTCAAAATGCATGTAGTACCCACTTATTTTTGTTCTTTTCCAATAGGCTAAGCGAATTCCGTCGGTACGCAGCAAAGTATTCGCCATCGCCTTAACAGATTCCGTTCATAGCATGGAAGCTCAATCGATACCAGCCCGCGTCCGCGACTTCCTACAAACAGTAAGTGCTTTTCACTTTTTTCCCCAGTCTAAAAAGCTAAAATAAGGGGAAAAAAAATATGTATGTGTATATGTATGCTATGGAATTCCCAGCTGAAAGATTTTTAATGGGATCTGCACTTGGAAATGCAACCACCAAGTCATTTTTATGTCAAACCATCAAGTCAAAGAGCGGAAGGGCCTGTTCGCATTCCCACGCTCTTCACGCCTTCCTGACTTGACCGTTGGGGGGACAACTTGCATATGTTTCCATGTCACATTCACGGCTTCCCCCCGTTTTTATTACTATTATTTTCTAAAGGCATTTGAACTGAAAGAAAGCCTCGCCTCACCTGGCACGGAATCCGTAGAAATCACGGTCAAAATCGTAAAACTAAAACCTTCTATAGCGAGTCACGGGAACATTTGATCTGAAGCCAGACAAGTTTAGGCAAGACTCGTACTCAAAATACTGATATCATATTGTAGTAACTTCTTAATGAGCCACGGTGATGACAAATTGGCTTTTTGTTAAATTTTTTCTTTTCTTTGGGGGGGGGGGGGATGGCTTACTCAGAGAGGCCGTGATTAACTTCCGTTTCCGGTTTGGGAGATTGTTGTTATTCACGTCACCTATATACGCTCTTGACACCTAGGAACTGTATTTTAAAATAATAGTTCTTTTTTAAACCAAAAAAATTCCCCTGTGTAGTTTTTGTACTAGGTTGGGTGTGTGAGAGTTAAAGAGGGGAAATGAAAATGAAACCCTGTTTTTAGTAGCGTGTCCAACAAGGTTAGGCATGGCGAGTTGACTTGCCTCGCTTGGAAAACATGCTGAGATTTGAGTTGGGCATTTGGAAACGGGGAAAAAGGGAAACGAAGCAAATTAAGGATTTTTATAAAAGTAATTTAAACAAAATTTGTAGGGGTTGTAAGTTTTCTTTTCCCTTAGATATCGGATTAGTTTGTTTTAAGCTGTTGTATAACAGTTGTGTTTAAAGAGTTGTGTAAGAGATTATGAATTTGCATAGATTGTGATCTGGAACTGTTTTTTTTATTTTTACATTTGACATAATATTTTTGGACGAATATTTTAATTTATACTTGACTCGACTTAAATCCTTAGCAGTGTGCCAGATATGGAACTGTGACACACAGTCAAATAGTGATTCTAGAACTGGGTACTATTGGAGATCCATTTTTGGGCTTCATGGTCCTTTTTTCGAATAATTTTGAAATAGTTTTTCAAATAAGAAACACGTTCATTAACGTAAGTCTATGTAATTACAAAGCCGGTATTTATTTTAGAAGACAGGTTTTAGAAGATATTTACTTAAATTGGAGTGTATTTAAAATGTATTATACTTGTATTTAGATTTATTCGTAACGTAAAAGGTAATAAATTTGCGTTTGGGTCTTCTTTTTTACAGTATACAGGGGGTAGTGATGATCAGGGGAAGTTAACTTAGAAATCGGTGGTAAATTAGCGCCCCATTTAC
The DNA here is from genome assembly GCA_022832235.1 of Lepidurus couesii. Classification (NCBI taxonomy): domain Eukaryota; kingdom Metazoa; phylum Arthropoda; class Branchiopoda; order Notostraca; family Triopsidae; genus Lepidurus; species Lepidurus couesii. The sequence goes on along the minus strand of JAGJRP010000034.1, from coordinate 6,610 downwards.
ACTTCGCCAGGTGTGTTCACGTTTGTTGGGGGTAGCGAGGGCGGACATGGACATGGAAGTGGAAGAGGGGGGTCGAGTTTGATGTTTATCGCGACTATTGGCATAGAGTGGTAAGGGTGTTCAAGTGGAAATTAAGCAGGTGCGACAGTCAAAAATCTCTGGAATTAGGGCCCTCAACCGTTACTATTTGGTGAGGTTCCTGTTTTAGCAGCGAGATTTTTGACTGACGTCGAAAAGGGGATAACTTTTGAATGGCCCTTGACAAATGGACCACTGGGGGCGATGGTCAGTTGACAAACTAGCGTAATGAGACTATGGAAGTATTGCCGTAGTCAGGAACCGGAAGGAAGGAAATCCGTATAGTGGTCTCCGGAAGGAAATACGGAAGCTGACTTCAGGATTAAAAGCGTGGGAAAATTGAAAAAAGGGGTAGGGATGGTTGTCAAATCTCAGTTGGCTCTTTGTAAGAGGGAGTGATATTGCGGATTTCATGTTAAACGTGATGTATTACAACTGCTCTATAACCCTTGCAGGTGGCCCAAAACTGGTGTGGGTCTCGCGAACCTTTAGATACGCCGTTGAAAACTGCTTCCTTTGAAGTTAAGCGAGTCTCTGCCGGTAAGTCGAGTACTGCACGTTAACGCTTGGCTGCTTTTACATCATTTGGGCTTGGCATACGAAAGTGTTCATGGAAACCTTTTTCCCTCATATGAAAAACAAATGGAGCTTTAGGAAATCCATCATTAAGTCCTGATAGTTCCAGTTTTTTCCACTTTTCTCTGCGATAAACCGTTCAGGAGATATCGTGATAATGTCAGAACGTAGTATGACGTCACTGTTTGCACCCCCTGTCCAGCGCCCGAGGGCAGGGTGTTGGCGCGGACTAGTTTTTTCTTGTTTACTTGGTCTGTTTTGGTAGTAGATTATCAAGCTTGGTACCGTTTGAACCAGGATGAAAAGCTGCATCTGAATATCTAAAAGAGCTCAAGTTTTTTAAGTCAGCTTAGCGTTATATAACACTGAACGTTATGTAAGATGTTTTTTGCTTGCCGTGTAGGGCACACCCAACATGAGATGACGTCGCACGCGTGCCGTGAGTCCGTTTTCGCGTTCCTAAATAGAAGATTGACGGTTACTACCCAAGCGAAAGCGTCTGACAAGAAACCCAAATTTTGCAAGTCCTAATCGTTTTGTTTAGAACGAAAAACAACAACCTGTACTAAACTAACTAACCCAATGTGAAACTGTTATCATCACACATTTTTTCGAATGTTCTTAAAAAATTTATGTTTTTATAATAAAAACTTAATCATAGATTGGAACGTTTCTTATCTTACTCTTCCTACTAACGCAAAAAAGATTCCAAAGAGATTTCTTCAAGATCAAAGGGTAACGTAAGGTCCATAAGGCTTTCCCAAGAAACCTTTAGCATGCATATGTCGATTGCTTGCCTATCCGTTTGTGAAAGGCTCCAAAGGTTGTGACTTTGTCACTTCACTATATCCGACAACCCAAAGGTGGCATAGTATCTACGTATGTCCAGTCAATACATTGACGCTCACTAGTTCAACCCGGGACCCTTAAAAGATCCCTTTTATTGGGTTAACTTGGGATCAGTGGCCCCCGGAAACCTTTGAAAAACGATGTGTCCTCCCCGTCATGAGAGCGTAGATATCCTCGCGAAAATTTCTTGCATGCCAAATTGAAAGGTTTTGAAAGTTTGGGCAATTTAACCGTCCAAGGGAAGGAGCAGCAGGAGGAACACGCGATCCACGGAAGTCACGCAAGTCGTCTTGCATTATAGATAACTGGCGCATGCGTGAATTTATTATCCATGGCTAAAAGGCCTTGCCCTTTGCACCTCCCTTATTGACCCTTTGGCCTCTTGGATAGGTGGAAATATCCGAAAATACCATGCGACGCTCGCACAAGACGCCGCGCCGCGGACGCCTCAGTCCCACGCAAACTACGCAAACTCACCGACTTACTCTCAACGAATCTACTTAGTGTACGGAACTTAATAAATAATAGAGAAAATAAACTAACGAATTAATCTTAAAGAGAATTACTCCTATACTTTTGCATCCAAGGTTTTGAGATCATGTATTTTTTAAAACGAACGAAAAAGAATATTTTTAGCAGCTTTTGGGGGTGAAGGAGGTGTAGGGGGCAGCAATGGCTTCGTATTTACATAACAATTGGAGGGGGAGGGGTTGAGAGGGTCAACTTGTACGACTTCAATGTTTTCCGGGAGGGGGCAGGTAAGGGTAGGGGTAGGGAGGGGAGGAAGGGTACAAAATGAAATGCTTAAAAGGTATTGCTATTGACGACAACAGGGATTTTTTTGCACCTTAATATTTAAATAAAAAGAGTAATCCCATCACATATGACTTATTTAATCTCCATTTTTTGCCTTGACGGGACAAGTGGTTTTTTACATTTGAATCCAGCATACACAAAACAGCACGCAAGGAACTTTTTTTGTCGATTGCAAAAGTATTTTTGCAAATTGTCCAAAATTGTTTTTGAGTAGGTTTGAACTCGTCTGGGAGCTACAAATTAGATAAACATGATTTCTTTTCTTTATACAAAAAAAATTAACATGAGACACGGATAATTTGTAAGTTTTTGAAGGGATCTTAAAATCTTGAGAAACATTGCACTTGATTTTTCTTCAGGGTTTGAAATAATTTACAAAATAAAAGGAGGGCTCTAAAGGGGCGGGGCTAAGAGGGAAGGAGGAGGGGTTGTTGGTACCAAGAAAACACTGGCTCTTATTATTTTATGTACACTTTGGTATCAACTTGTCGTTTTCTCGTTCCGTTCGACCGGGATATGAGGCTGATTTTTAGGGGTGATTTACAGCCTTTTTTGAATCGATTGCAAATTTTCTCTTTTCAATTGGGGTAAATAAAGCTGGAGTTTCTTTGGTGGAGAATTTTCTTTTCTTGCTGGAAGAGGGGGTGGGAGAGGGGAGGGAGAGAACTCGTCAGGGTAAGGAGTGTCACATGGATGGCATGTAGGGCCAATTAAAGCTGGAACCACTGAGTAACATGTCCCTAATGAGCGTTTCAATGGGAGTTTTGCCCACTAAACGAACGAAGAAGAGTTGCTCGATAACCTGCGAACTGACTGTTCGCAGCGAGGGAAGTCGCAACAAGAGTTTGCCGAAACGGGTCGGCTGGTTCGGGTATTGCGACCGACAGTACTCCTCCAAGGCGCATTGGGACTTTTCCTGGAGACTTTCGATATGGGCCATGTCCGATAATCCACAGGCGTCTATAAGAATCCAAAAATAATAGTAAATATTAAATTCTTTGACTTTCTTCACAGTCAATACACAATACTATGTAGTCAATCCACAATATTACATAGTCAATCCACAATATTACGTTGTCAATACACAGTACTTTATAGTTAATACATCTTTTTTTTAACCTATCGTAGCTATTACGATCGCAGTTTCTTACAATATCTGGATCATAACTTAGTATATCTGGAGTTTGGTTGGAGCAGTACCTTAAGAATTGGAAAGTAATCGGAAGATTTGAGTGATTAGCTATAATGAGGCAGAAACTGGAGATGTTTTGGAAGAAGTGTTTCTATAGGTTTAAACTTAAACCCAAGAGAGGTTCGAGGCGGTGAGTTTTGACAACTTTAGTGGCGGGGTTCTACTTGATAAGACGGAGGATGAAAGTGGGGATTAGCATGGTTCATCACGCAGCATGAGCAGAGTTTTGGGGGGTGAAGCTTCAAGTGGGTGCTCAGTAACCAGGAAAAAGAAAGTCTGTACTGCTTCATTTCATAACAGAAGGGGTGTCCATGTGTGATTTTGGCTTTAGCGGCTAAGCATTCAACTTTTACCCTTATAAAATATGTGTACCCCCATCCCCTTTTTTTGCTTTTCGGACTGAGAAGAGAAAAGAAGATTACGCTTAACACTGCAACCCTCCATGGTTTTCTCCTTCTGTCCTTTTACGCTTTATACTTTTGGCCAAAAAGCTTTATAACTGGACCCCCTAAAAGAACTAAAGAGACAATTGTCCCCCCACCCATGGAGCAGTTACTGTCAAACCGCATCCAAGACTCGTGATACTGTCCAAAATCCCCAAAAGATTTGTTTTTCGTATAGAACTTCGTGTGGTCGAAACATTCGAACATACTAGTTGAAAACAAAATCCGTTTCGTCGTATTAAAAAGTAAGTTAAATCTATTTGAACAAGCTCATCTTGTTAGAACATGCTGGAAGTTCATCTTCCAGCAAGTTGTTATAGTTTAGGTTCAAGAAGGTTAAACTGCTTCAAACAAAGGACTAAGCTGAAGTGTGGCAGGTAATTATAAGGAATTTTAAACTGCCCAGAAACACTGAAAAGTCGTGAAGCAGTTCATGCCAGAAAGTCAAAAAATCGTAGAGTGGAGCCTCATAATGGCTCGTAAAAAGAAGTTTGGCAGGCCTGGGTACCCCCTTAATAGAACACTTTTGACATTATAGGTTTTGTAGTTGCGGCTTGTCGCACCCCTCTCATGGTACTCTTCAAGCTCTGGCACATCTGTCACGAGCTGTATTACTGCTGACTTTTTCCCTTATATAGCCCTCCTATACTCGACCTACACACATGGGAGTCTGATATTGATTAATAATACGCCTATTTCCTTTCCATTTTTACCCTAAGAATCCGCGAGGGTAACGTTAACCTCTCGTCATGCTAAAAATCTCAGTATAAAACGGGGGGGGGGGGGGAGGTAGGTCCGGTCAGATGACGCCATTGTTGTAACTGGAAACTTGGAATCTTGAATCTGAGATAGAATTTGTAAGGATGAGATCTTCGACGCAAGAAAGAGCAGAGCGTCGATGAAAAGCTTGTGTGGAATTTGGAATGCGAGGCCGGGAGGGTGTGGTGTAGGGGGTTAGAACGAACGTTGTTACAGTCTCAAGAGTCTTTAATGGTTGTGCTCTGTAATCGAGGAGGTTCTCCGGGGCCTAAAAGTGGCTGTAATCAAGGAAGAGAAGTGGGCGGTCGTAAATTTCCCACGTATATAAAACAAAAAACCCTTTTTCTGGGCCTCCACCTCCCCTTTCCTTTTGTTCTTAATCTCTTTGCACACAAGTTAAGGTACCACCAAAGATTTTCGGGTCTGTCTTGAATATAGTTTGTCTTGCTCACACTGAAGAGAGAAGAGTTTCAGTGCTGTGGAACGTTGAAATCTGATTAAAAAGTTTGAAGAATGCTGGAAGAAGAATTGTCCTCAAGATATGTTGTTGAAAAGGGCCAAGGGAAAAGTTTTTCAATTACGTGGAAACCACATCATTGACAAGCGGTACACAAAAGCGATGATGGATCTGGACTTGCGAGGCACCCAAAAGCTATACGATATGATGGGTGGCCAGTTTTTACCTGAGTACTGCTTTTGGATGGTTATGGACCGCGTATATCGATACATAGTATGCAACCCCATCCATCAAATGACCCTTGGCAGCTTTTCTGAATACCAATCTTGCATACGCGGACGCGTTCAAGTCGCTCTGAGTTGAGAAAATGGGAAAAGCTGATGTGTGCAAGCTAAGCTAATACTTTTTCCATTTCCATAAGCCACGGCAAAGAATCTGGAATCTGTACACAAATGTGCTTAATTCCTTTTCTCGAGCTAGCTCAACCGTGTTTGGTTAAAGTTAAAATGGACCTTGTATTCTAGATGAAAAGCTATCTGAACCGTTAAGTGGAATGCTCAAAATTCATTGTGTGAAACTGCAGAAACAGGCTCGAGTTGGTTGAAAGCTGGAGGTATTCACTGTTAACATTTTGGGTGTAAGGCTCCCGTATACCTTAGCTCGGTAACTCGGTTTAGTAAAGGTGTTTAGCATGGGGAATTGCGGAACAACTCTTGGGTAAAACCTGCACACTGTGTTGAGAAGTTGTACTTTTCAAAATCAAAAGAAGCGTATAAACTTTGCGGGCAAATAACTATATGTTTCTTTGTTTAGTTTCTTACCCAAAGCTTTCGCCAAACAATAACAAACACCAGTGCCATCTGTGACTGTTTTATCAATTAGCTAAGGTATACGGGGGCCGTAAACTCATAATTCCTTCTCAAATTAAGAATGAATCGAGGTGAAACGGATCCTAACATTACACAGAAATGTTCAGTGCCAGTGGAATGCTTAAAATGCACTGTGGCGTACGTACTTTAGGAACATTCTAACGTTTGTTGTTGAAGCTATAAAAGGAAATTCACTGTTGACATTTGAAGTGTTAACTTAAACTCTGTTTCAGACTCTAAGCAGACCTAAGCTTTCCACTTGTTAAAATGTTAAAGTAAACTCGACTTTTTCCCTGAAGTTTCAGTGTTAGTGCAGAATGAACTGTACTCTCCAGTCACCGAATTCATGGTTGAATCCATAATAACTACTGCTGAAACTGTTTCTGGTGTTGTTCAAGTACAAGATACATAAAATCAAATGTATTATTTTAATTCAATTCCTAAAAGAGAAGCCTTTAAAAGCTGAGTCACTATGAAGTTTACTTTTCATTATTTGGGATATTGTAACATGCCAAGGATATTAAGGCTCCCGTATACCTTAGCTTATTGATAGGAACAATTCACAGATGGC
>JAGJRP010000376.1:0-50524 GCA_022832235.1 Lepidurus couesii | reverse complement strand
TTAAAAGCTCGCTCTATGGGAGTTAGCTATGCCAAACTGGCAACCTCCCTCGCGCTCTCCCCAGCTCACTCTATCCGTCGTTGCCTGACCTTAGCCTCCCCGATTGGATTGTCATTAAAACTCGCTGCACCTCTTCTGGGTTGCTGCTATATGCTACTTCAACTATACAATCGCTCTAGAAAGGAACTGATCTTATTTCCCCCAGTCTCCTCTTTCGCGTCTTGATCTCTTTCGCTCTAGTTGAAAGCTCGAAGCTGAGAAGAGCAGCATCCATTTATCAAGAGTCCGAAATGAATAAAGCGAAGAGCGTCTGTTTGCCAATTCCCGCCTGAAGCCAAAGTCCCCTTAGCCTTTCCAACATCTGATTACAGATGCCATCCTTGCACCCTATCCTTCCCTTCACTTGCTCCAGACCAAATTCACTTGTGAGGGAGGCACTTGCACGCAAACTTTAACCCCACCCCACCCCCTCTCCTCCCCAACCCTTTCCTCCTCCTTGTCCACTTTATGAGAAATTGCGCTGCTCCAGACTTGCTAGCGCTGGGTATAGTAGCCTTGTTGCTTTTACCAAGCCCCTCCAACATTCAACTACTACCGACAAACGTCAAGAAAACATAAAAAGAAAGCGAAAGACGAAAAATACCGAAATAAAAGAAAAATGGAGCAAGCAGCCAAAGAAAGGGACGTTTATTTATATAGGAACTTATCCAAATAATTCATAACGGCGCTTTTTCGTCCTTTAGCCCAGCGACGCTGGGCATGTTTCCATGAAAAACAAAGCTTCCCATCCAGTTCCCCAAGAAACGATGGATTTGCCCAGCTGAAGCTGCGATAGACGCTCAAGTTATCTTTTTTTAATTTTTTTTTTTTTTTTTAAAGAAGGTTTGGGGTTTTTAGGTTCTTCTAAGAAAGAAGGGCTGAGTATGGGACGGAGGTGGAATGAGCTATTTGATAAACAGGCGTCTCCCATGATATATCGCAGGATATTATCTTGGACTTTCATATACACCCTTTGACATATCTTAACGTCTGGTTTTAGGTTCAAGCGTCTGTAAGGATATCTTTTCCCCTGAACTCCGCTGATGAAATTTAGGGAAAAGAAAAACGCAAGTGGCAGCATTTTTTGTGTGTTTTATTTATTTATTTATTTTTTTAAGGAAAAACGTCTTCTGTATATCTCTTTTTATCCTCCTCGCGACGCCCTCCTTCGTTTTCATCATGACGAGGAGGGTTATAAAACCCTTGTGCCAGGGTAAGAAGGCGGAGATCGGGTGTGCGTGTGTAATAGAAGATGGGAAAAGGAGTTTTTGTGTCGTAAAACGTCTTCGAGTTTAAGGAGTTTTTAGGGGTGGGTAGGGGGTTAGCCCAAAGGGTAAGACTTGAAGAGCAGCGAGAGAAAAAGAGAAAAAAAAAAAGAAAAAGAGAAGTACGTAGGGGGAGTAAAATGGGGTTCTGGTTTTGGCTCTGCATCTCAACTCCTTACGACGTCCATGCTATATAGTATAGAGAGGGTGGTAAGATTATGACCGTCTTTTATGCGGGAAGCGAAGAGCTAATTTCCTTGTGGCAGGCGGGCCGGGGGGGCCCAAGCTCTTGCCAACATTGCATCGCTCCTTTCCATCTCTCTCTCTCTTGTGCTCGTTCGCTCTTTTCTTGCACAAGTTGCACTTTTAATGACAGCCTCACCAGGCATTATAGGAGTTAGTGAAAATGTCGGTACACATACATTTATAGGGGGTTGGAGTGTACCGAGTTCCAAAAGGGCCAAAATAGGATTCTGTTGTAATCAAAATGGGGAAATTGTCGCGTGGAAGTCCGTGTTAAGGGGATTTCACGTGCGTTGGCCAAAAGGAAAAAGCAGGACAAGGGGGAAACATGTGTAGTTACGATGGAGTACTTTGCAAGGAACCGAAGCTGAAGGGAGGTTATAAAAGGCGGGGGTGAGGAGGAGTGACTGAGAAAGTCGGAATAAAATAACATGAAAAATGATCCAGGAAAATTGGCCTACTACTGCAAAAGAATGAGAAAAAACAATTGCTTTTCGTGTACCTTTGGAAAGTCACTCTGACGCGCGAATGAATTTTTTCTGTTGTTTGGGCTCTGACGCAAGAATGAAAAACGACTCCCCATCTTTAGCCGCGTTCCTTTGGACGAATATTTAAGTCGACTTCAAGACTTTAAGTCGACTTAAAAGTCTACTTCAACACTATTAAGTCGACTTAAAAGTCGGCTTCAAGACTTCTCAGTCGACTTCATGACGCGCTTAGAAACGTTCGAAATGGATGCACTTCGGGCTTCTAAGCGTTTTACTTAGACTTTGAAAGTCGACTTTTAGTATCGGTCTCAAGTCAGGCGCTAAACTTAGCCCCGCCTCCTTGTTTATTCTTGCGTATGTTTACTAAACGGATGCCTAAAATTGGTATTTTTTTAAGAAAATTTTATTTTTAGCACATTTTGTGGGTTTCAACATGGTTACTCCATATGTGTTGGCTAAAGGTGAAGAGAAATTTGCAATTGTTGCAAAAAAGCATGTGACGGTATTGGATCAAGACGTACTTTCTAAGTTGATTGTAGACAATATTGGTAGTGTTTCCCACTGGACGGGATTGAGCAGTATAACATGTTTTTCCCCAAGTAACTGCTTCAGAGGTGGAGCAGTTGCAAACTAATGCTTATAAGCCCAAGTCGAGGAAGTTTGGCTAGTTTAAATTTAAGTCGAAGGTGCAGAACGAACGCGGCTCATCTTCGGTGGTCTTTTTCCCGGGGCGGGAAAACAGCTGGGAAATTATACCGTTAACGTTCAGGTTGCGCTTGGCCTGGGGCAAATTAAGGTCCTTTCCAATTAATTAAGTAGTTAAGGATCTTGGCCCACGGTAAGAGAGACAGTCACGGCTAAACGCCGTGAAATATTCAAATGAGTCGTGGGTCTGGCCTCCTATTTGGGGTACTGCTCCCTGATTTTCAATTTAGGCGGGTTGCGATACCGTTTGTCGATAGACGCCCTGAAAATATCTCTATAGCGAGGGGGAAACAGCAGCCCGAATAGTAGCTCAATGTAGCGAAGGCGTATTTGATCATAAACATGTAACGCAAAAAATTAAATAATAACAACACGACGAGTTCATGAAAACAACGTACAATAAAAATTATATTTGTAGCTATACAAGGATTCGCTTTATTGCACAGCGCTGGTATAGCAGTGCTGAAGGAATCGAAGTGGAAAGAGGGGAGTGTATACACACAATCTGGGGAGGAAAAGACAGAGAACAGCCAAGACAAGCAGAAATAGGGTGTACTTTTTTCTTCTTTTTTTATTTTAGTATGAAGCCACGCCCTTGTGCGGGAGTTTCATTTCCATGTAGATTTTATTTGCATATTCCCGCTCGTAAATTCTATAAGCTTTCTTCTTTTACCCCTCGTTTCTCCCTACTTTCTGTGCTCTTTTTAAAATATAGCTGCTGCTAAGTTTTTATTGGATATAAAAAAACTGGAGGAGGGAACCAAAGCGGCGTAGTGTGGAAATTTCGAATGCTATAGTTTCCTTTGCGCCGTAAAAAAAAAGTATGATCAATATGGAAGTATTTAAGAGGGAAAATTGATGACGTCACACGCCCCAAAAATTTACATTTTCTCAGAAATTTATTTATTTTTTATTTATTCTATGTTGCATTGAAGATAGTGGGAAGTTCCGAACAACGTTGAGTAACGAAAATGGGGAAAAATTTCCAAAAAGAGTCACAACGTTTTTTCGTTAACAAGGGGGGAGTCTTCTCAAATTGTCTGTTAAGAATGTTGGTTTCACTGAGAAGGGGGGAGTCTTCTTAATTTTTTTTTTTAAGGGGTTTTATTCTCCGTTCTGTTCCGTATTTCCTGCCGTGTTCGAACATTTCAGCTTCAAGTTTTTTCTGTTAATTCCTTTTCTCCCTTGAGGTAAAAAAAAGTCAAAAACTCGGACGAGGAAAAAAATGGGAAGAGCTACTTGAGTTGTGAGAGGTTTTGCTCGCGTCTTTCGGTTAAAGAAAAGGGAAAGAGGCGTTGGGGAGCGGAATGAAGGTGTTGATTTCACGCTTGGGGTGGCGAGAAGTCAAGAGACAAGCGTAGTTGAGCTGAAGCTGAGCGAGCCGAAGAGTATCTCTTTCTTTCTTTCTTTTTGGCTCTTTTTTATGAAGGAAAGATTCAACAGGTGTGTACTAGTAGGCGTTTTTTTGGTTTTTCGTCGTCCTCGTGTGCGTGTGGGGTGGGAGTTGTGTTGGGGAAAAGGAGGGCTTTTTTGTATAGAAAAGGGGCTAAGCCACACCTCTTTTGGTTTTCCCTCGAGAGTGATGTGTGCCGCAGCGGATAGTTCCTCTTTGCATTGCTTAAAAGAACAATGAGCGTGGGGAGGTGAAAATGTCCTGAGGGCGTTAGAAGGACGTTGTGTGGTGGTGTGGGGGATACATTTGCATAGTTTAAGAAGGAGTCCGGGACGAGGAATGAGGTGGTAGGTGGTTTCGTTAGTACCGAGGTTAATGAGAAGGGACGGAATCTGGAAGTTGCACGAAGTGAAGGGACGACAGAGGGAGAGAGAGAAAGACAAGAGAGACGAGAGAAGAGTGGAAAAGCAAAGTGTGGTGTGACTTGCCATGGGCCGTGAATGGCGACACAGACTTGGGTGGAATCCCGTGCATGCTTGCAGCTGAGCACGCTGAACAAGCTGAGCGAAGTGGTGGGAACAAAAACGAGATGAAGGCGCCGGGAGCGTCGTAGCCAATTCGGAGGAAGGCGTCAAAACTTAGCGTACGTGTATCACTCGTGTGTTTTTTTTTCCTGGGCGCCTTTTTCCCGCTAGCGGATCTGAATAATGCAGTGAGACAAGTCGAAAAGAGTCAACGTTTGTTTCATTAAGAGAAGGGGGGAGTCTTCTTAAATTGTCTTTTAAGGGATTAGATGCTTCTTTTCGTAATTTATTTACTGGAATTTCTTCCTTTCTTTATGGTTCTTTTTCTTTCTTTGTTTTATATTAGATTGAAGAGAGGGTCAGGATTTGGATTTTAACTGGAGAGCAAGCTGGAGAGTTCCGAACATTTGTATACAGAACGTTTTTGTAACGAAAATGGGGGAAACTTCGAAGCGTCACGGCGTTTGTTTCAGTGAGAAGGGGGGAGTCTTGTTAAATTTTGTTTTAAGGAATTATGTACTTATTTTCCTAATTATTTGGTTTACTTTAATCCTTCTTTTTAGTGATTTGTATTCTTCATTTATTCTATATTAGCTTGAAGACAGTGTAAGGAGTTGGATTTAACTGGAGAGTTCCGAACATTTGTATACCGAACGTTTTTGTAACGAAAATGGGGGGAAATTTCGAAGCGTCACGGCGTTTGTTTCAGTGAGAAGGGGGGAGTCTTGTTAAATTTTGTTTTAAGGAATTATGTACTTATTTTCTTAATTATTTAGTGTACTTTAATCCTTTTTTAGTGATTTGTATTCTTCATTTGTTCTATATAATAGCTTGAAGACAGTGTAAGGAGTTGGATTTAACCGGAGAGTTCCGAACATTTGTATACCGAACGTTTTCGTAACGAAAACGGGGGAAATTTCAAAGCGTCACGGCGTTTGTTTCAGTGAGAAGGGGGGAGTCTTGTTAAATTTTGTGTAAGGAGTTGGATTTGACTGGAAAGTTCTGAACGACTGTTGGAAATTTTCTCTTTTTTCGTTTTCGAAAGACGGGAAATGGAAGCAAGAAGCCGTATTTTGTCAATTAAAATCAAGCTAAATAATTGAAAGCGTCTTTGGACGGAACTGTTACAATATTACCAAAGCGGGACATTTCAAATTCGTGATGTTGTAGGGTGGGCGGTACCCAACAGGAAAGGGAGAAGAGACACTGAGAGATGGTAGAGAGAGAGAGGAAAAGACAAGAGAGATGGTTTAAAATGGAGCGAAGGGGCACATCTTCGGTCGATACCTTGAGTTCCGCACCTCATTTGCATACTTGTCCTGGGGGGGTTTTGGATTACGCCATTTGGTCTTTGTAGACCATCCTTCATAGATGCAGAAGGGCGGGATGAAATTGTCTTTGAAGGGGTTTTCGGGAGGTGGAACGGGGTGGCGAGGGCAGGCGGGGGTAAGGTTTTGGATTCTCACCCTACAGAGCCTTCATTTATTATTATTATTTTTTTTCTTTGGGTGGGAGGCTCTAAAGTTGTAAAAGGCGTCGCAAAGGCAGTGATTAATCTAGTGTATAAATCTTGGAACCCAAAAGCCGCCATAGAATAGCATAATGAAAATTTCCAAACCAGCGTTGCCCCTCGTCTTTAAACTTGGCTGCAAGTTGAATTTTACCCCTGTCCTGCTCGACATCTCTGGCAGCAATGTAAACCCCCCTCTCCCCCCACCCCCCTTAGCAACTTTATTGATCCGTACACACGAGCGCTTACGCATATTGTAGAGAGGACGGAGAGAGCGAAGAAGCCCTTTGGACTCGACAGAGAGAATGCTTTGTAATATTTAATTCCTGCAAAGTTAGAAGATGCCCCGCTCCCACCCCGCTTTCATTTTCCCTTTTATCAGACCTCTTATGAATTAGTGAAGAACGTCATTCGGTTATCTTTTCCTTTGCCTGCCTCTTAGATGCCATCTTTAAAAGGAAATCCAATTTTCCGAACATTTTTTGAACAAGAACTGTCCGGGTTTTCACGTTTGGAAGCATGCCGTGAAGGGCGCGAAACGCAAGCCGAAAACGTTCCACGCTCCACCGCTTGGCGTAGGCCGTGCGTGCGTACTTGAATCCGAGCGTGTGTAAAACTGTTGTCTCGTGAGTACGAGCCTTTGAAGAGGTGAAAGCTGGGGGGCAGGGGGTCAAAAAAGGCTGTAGCCGCTCCCGCTCCAAAGAAGGGACTTGGATTATGCATGCATCACAATAACGCAAGCGCCACCATGCATTTAAAGACGTAACTTAACAATACATGCAAATGGAAATTTGGAGGTAGAATTAGGGAGTGTTCAAGCTTATGGACCCCATTGCGTCGTTCCCTTTTTCTAACTTGTATCTTCTTGTGTTTGCGGAAGAGGGTGGGCAGATTGAAAAGGGTGGTGATAGCCTGTTTAGCCAAAAAAAGGGGGTTGGACGAAACAAGACGAAGCGGCTGATAGCCCGTTTGCCCAAGCAAAACGCGTGTCAAGGACATGACACATTACACATCCATGCACACTACACATTGCCAGTCGGAACTTGGCCACCTCCCCTTTTGACCACCCCCATGAGGGTTAGTTCTTCCGCTCTTTCGTTACCTCCCATCGATGCCTTTAGTATTGATCCACGTTTTCCCGCTTTCCCGCTCCAGCTCCTTCGCTGTATTCCTGTATATAGACTGTACTGTATTGTACACGTACGTAAGCTGGGCATGGTAAGGTACCCCCCTTGGCATGTCCAGCATCTACTCTGTGATGTGAACTTTCGTAATAACTTGGGACAATCGGAATATAGAATATGCATGGATCCAGTTTACTCGGGCGTCGATTCTTCCCAGTGGCCTCCACTACTAACTCGCCATAATGAGTCTCGTTACTAATTCAAATATAATTAATTAAATTTGGCTGTGAACCTTTCCGGGTATGGTATTTTTCTTTTCTTTCCTATGGTATTTATCTTTTCCTCGTCTGTTCTACCGCCCAATCCCCAATGTTTCCCACCGTTCATGCCAAGAACGAAAATCAGAAAGTGGGGGGAGGGGGGCGTGTAAGTTACGCACCGCGACGCCTTCGACGCCTCGTTTTCAGGCACTTCCGGCTATACGAAGGGTCACCGCCTCCGATTTGCTGCCACGTCTACTTGAGCCCAGGCTAAGGGAAACTTGTTGGCTGCCAAGAAAACCGAAAACTTACGCAAGTTACTGTTCCCTGTTCCAAAATGGAAGCTCGGATGACAGGAATAGGAATGATGGACCCAAAAGGGGAAAATCCCTCTCCAGACGGAAGTTTTCTGTGTGCTTCAGGAAGCTTCAGAAAGCTTCAGGAAGCTTCAGGAAGGGAGTTATTAGTGTATATGGACCTTAGCTTAAAGGGGAAAAAAATTGGGGAAATTTTTTTATTTTTTTTAGATATCGATAAATCAATAGGATACCCTTTTGCATTTAGCGCTTATTGTCCGACCATTCTTTTGTGACCTTGTATTCATTTTAGTCCACGTTTCCACTCTTGTTTCATCCCGTTCTTCCCTTTTGCGTCCCAATCTTTCTCTACAAAGTTATAGTGCGCTATTCCCTTATCCCAGACGCTTTATTTGTCTTTTCCTCTTCGTTTACTCCACTTTTTTCTTCCCTGAAAAAAAAGGTTGTTCCACCCATATTTATAATCCAAAATGGGCGCTTTGACGTCAGAGCACACACGGGATAAACTCAAACTCATCGAGCTTTTTGTCTCCTCTATTCCCCATTTAAAAGTCATTGAAAGAGATGACGTCACAGCGTCGTTGTGACTTCCGCCTCTCTTTCCAAGCTCCCTTGTCCTCGGATAGTCTTCTCGCCCTTCCCCCATATGTTCTGCGGTATCAAGTTTTGGGTTGAGGGAGTCACTTGAAAACGTCGTCGGTCGGATAGTCCATGTTGAAAGGTTCCAGATGTCAAGTCCATAGCATCGGAAGGCGGTTTCTCGACGTCGTATCGGCGTCCTAAGCTCCTCTCAGCCCAAAGGCATCCGTGTAGAAAAACCTAACTTGGTCTTTGCTTTTCCAGTAGGCAACAAGTTGGGGGCGCGTTAGGAAATTGCCTGGAAAAGGTAACACACCCCTGATTGCAACGACACATAGAGGGCACGTTTGCAACGACACATAGAGGGCACTAGTCACCAAAAATGACATGACTGATGAATGCGTTTAGTTTATTGTAGGAACGGCAAACTTTGAGTTAAAGTTCGTGCAGCAAAGAGCACAAGTGAAGTGTTTCCATGGCGTGCCCTACAAGACAAGAGTTAAGTTTCTGGAATAGAAGGTTCACGAGTGATTGGCCCATAGTACGTAGGAATGTTTGTTTACCGTTTTTAAGCGCGAAGTAAACAGTAACCACGGTAGCAGCGTAAGCCACACCAAGCTTCGTCTGTGACGTCATCAGCTGTTCGAAGGACCCTAAGTTTTCAATGGGTAAATCACCTGTTACCATGGCTGCCGCTTACTACTGCTGCGTAAAAAGCTAAAGAAAAGCCCTCGCGCACTGTGAATACTGGCTGACACGTCCGTGACGTCAATAAGCCATGTATTTTTATCCTCATTATATAGACATTTTTTAAAATTACTTCATTACTACTTCGCGCATTATAAAAAGCAAAATATCGATAAAAAGTAGGTTTTTTGGGTACTTTCTTGAAGTTTTTATTTTCATTTTTACTAGTCCGTTAGAAAGGTGTCGTATGAGAGTGAACCTGCCCGCGAGCAAACGCTCGACTCGGACATACGACTCCCCGGTTCAGTCAACTAATTGGGAGGGAAGAAGCCCAACAGCCCTCAGCTAAAAGCAAGCTCAAGTTTGGTACCATTAGTGAAACATTGTAGGAGTCTTTGGCGATCCAGAGAAAATATCTGCATTCCAACCAGTCTTAGTACGCCCGGACTGGAGCGTTGTTCTTATTAAAAACTGGATAGTATTATCAGTAATCGGGAATCGCTGTACCGGCTGCTTTGGCATGTGGAATTTGTGGAATTTTTGTTTTAAACGCTGCGCTGCACTGAAAATTGCTGCAATAACTATTCGGTTCAGAGGGTATAGAGTGTAAATTATGCTCAGTTTTATTTCGACAGTCGTACACCAGCTAATCATTAAAACTTGTATTAAATTCCATGTTTATCAAGTCGAGGGGGATTTTTTAAACTATTTTTAATGCTTTAAAGCATGTTTGGCTTAAATGAGAAAAAAAATTATTTAATTCCATGTTTATCAAGTCGAGGGGGATTTTTTAAAACAATTTTTAATGCTTTAAAGCATGTTTGGCTCAAATGAGAAAAAAAAATTAAATGAGGAAATTTCGGGGGTCCCCAACAGGTGCGAAATGTGAAAGAGATGGCTGATTATGGGGATTCGGATTTCGTTTTTTCGTTTCTTTTTCCTTTTTTATCCCGTGGGGATGGGAGAACGATGCAGGTCTTCGTAGTGTCCATGACAATACTCGTGTGTTAGCTGGTGAAGGCGAAAGAGGGAAGAAAGAAAAAGAGCGGGAATGTGAAGAGTCACGTTCAGAAATGACTTACCAACTTTTTTGTGCTCGCTTTTGAAACACCCCTCCTCCACCAAAGGTAAAAAGACTCGTTTTTGTAGTCTAGCTCGGGACCCGGGTTTGAATAGACGCCAACGACGCTGATTTGTGGTGTCTTTTTAGAGGCTTGAGAACTACACAGACATGGCAGGTGCGAAAGAGCACCTGTGACAGCGGTTTTTAGGTGAGAGAGTGTGACTTTGGGGAAGGAAAGAAATTGAGGGGTTGTTGCTGCGAAGGGTAATTTAGACCCTGAAGTCATGGTCATGAAGGAAGGGGGGTTACACAGGAAGAAAAAAAAGAAGGGTGAGATTGATGTGGTTACATGCCCAAAAGAGCCTGGTCATTTTTTAAAGATTTTTTTGGGGAGGGATTTCTTTTTTCTTGCGTTTAAATTTTATGGCGGGAACAAGAAATGGCCATGCAAAAAAAAAAAAGGGAAAAAAGTGTTTTTCTTTTTATTTAAGAAAAACATTTCTGAGCGAAGAATCAATTTCGATTCGGGGTTATCCACTTTTTGTAGCGGGAATTGAAATCACCATAATTGAATTGGGGTGGTGGTAGTGGGAAAGAGGTCTCGAACTTGGCAAGCCATGAAAAACATGTCGTAAAATTTCCATTAAAATTTATCGGAAAGCAATTCGAGCGCAGATTTCGTTCATTTTTTAAGGTCACAAATAGGGAAAAATTGGCCGTCTTTCGCCGTCGTTCTCAAGCTATAGCAAAGGAAAAAAGAAGAATTGTGGGCAGTCAAAAACGTAGATACCCAATACGCTGGTATTGATTAGCAGTCCACCAAGCAATCCCTCCCTTCAATGTCGTCTTATCAGACGAAAAGTCAGAAAATTGGCCGTGGAGTATAGCATGTCAGCACTCAGCAGCGTCGTTCATCTGCCTTGTTTTGGTATGGGTACTATTACTGCCCCTAGAGAGAAAAAATGCCAACCTGGTCCTGTCCTTGCCGTTTCCACACGTTAACGGCGGTAGTGGCAATAACCGCCAAGAAGCAACAAAGTATAGCAAAAAGTTCTAGATTTAGTGTTATGTATCTTTCCATCACGTGCAAAGTGGTAATTAAACTATTAAACAACGAAACTGGCCTTTGAACGCCTCAAACGTGTCAGTTTTCAAAACATCCCGATGTTTTGTTTACTTTTTTTAAGCGCGAAGTAAACAGTAACCATGGTAGCGACGTTGGCCACGCCAAGCTTCGTCTGTGACGTCATAATCAGCTGTTCGAAGGACCCTAAGTCATAGCTAAATCAACTTAGTTTATCGTTTTGGAAATTCTAAAACTTAGGCCGTCACCCCAATCGTATCGTGTGAAATGGGTGACCATACACAAGTAGAAGTCAAGGGAATGGAATGGAGTGTTGGCAAAAATCACTCGCGGAACCCTTTAGGTCATGGGCAACCACTTGAGAAGGTTTTGGGTTGAGAAATTTAGTGAGAGAAAGAAAAAACAAGTCCCTGGAAGCTCTCGTGCTGTTCGTCTGGAGCTCTGGGGACGTCCACGACGGTGCTGGTGTTGGTAAGATCCCTCTAGGCCAAAAGTTAGAGACCAGGAGGTCAGCAGGTTGACCACTACGACGGCGACGAAGGCAGAAGGCGCCGCCTCTTTTCTCTTAACTACGCTCCTACGGCCCGCAAAAGAGAGCCCAGATTCCATTGTACCTTTTACCTGTTGGCTGCTGGGGCACCGGAGTACCCAAATCTTTCAGCCCAGGCTCAGACGCCTGCTACCATACTTTATACCCAAGTTGTTGTTGGAGCTGAGCAGACGTGTTATCGAAACCTTGGAACCGGTTGGGTCTTCGTGCGTTCTATTTACCCATCTTTGCTGGGGGTTAGGGAGTTTGGGAGGTTTAAAATTAACTTGTGAGTAGTGACTTGAATTCCTTGTGGATTGTGTGTGGATTGGGGGGAAATGTGCCAAAAAACGTCCCTTGATGACTGACTAAATCCGATTCTTTTGAATTTTTCTTCCCAACAGGTGTGGCAAACCGGGCGGGGCGAATGAATGGTGGGGAGAGACGTAATAAAGATTGAGAAACGTATCGCAGCGGACAGGACGACCAGAAAAGCGAGACTTGACCAGGATTCTGGTGGGGTTGGGGCACGTGAAGCCATGGCGTCGTCGGCGTCGCCCCATTTATGTCTGCGTTGGAACAATTACCAGTCCAATTTGACGAATGTGTTCGATCAGCTGTTGCAGAACGAAACGTTCGTGGATGTGACGCTCGCGGCGGATGGCCACGCCATCAAGGCGCACAAAATGGTTCTCTCGGCGTGTTCGCCCTACTTCCAAGCCTTGTTCTTCGATAATCCGTGTCAGCATCCCATTGTTATCCTCAAAGACACGCGATGGTCCGAGTTGAAGGCCGTCGTGGAGTACATGTACCGCGGCGAGATCTCCGTAGCGCAAGAGGAGCTCAATTCCTTGCTCCGGGTGGCGGAAACCCTCAAGATCAGGGGCCTCTCGGAGCTCAACGGCGACCGGGAGCGGGATCGGGACAAGACCGCCGAGGAATCCACCTCTACGGCGGGTACGCCGCCCAATATGGACCGGAGTGACCGGGAACGCGAGCGATCGGCCTCGAACCCCCTGCATTCCGCCGTCAACAACGGCGGCAACAGCGGGAGCAGTAGCGGTGGCATGAGCAGTGTGCTCAACGGCAGGAAAGCCGACAGTCCCAGTAGTTCCTGGCCGCTGAGCACCAGCACACCTTGGTCCCATGCCCATCATGGTACTATGGGTCTGGAAGACACGCCGACCCCGTCTGCCTCCCCCGCGCCGAGACACAAACGACGACGTTACTCCCTCGGCGAAGGCTCAACGCCGGGTCCGGCGTCACCTGACGGATCCAGTCCGCCCACGACCACGCTGCATGCCAATACTTCCGGTGCGGAAGACGGCAGCTTGGACGGTCCGTTACCACTCATCGGTCACGCCCACCCGAGTCCCGCCGGGTCGTCGGTACCCACGCAAGGATTCCCGGTTGGCGGCCCGCCAAGCGTTCCTCACGTTTCCGAAGAACTGGATATCAAACCGGGGATTGCGGAATTGATTCGGGAAGAGGAAAGGGTAAGTCAAAACGAAAAAAAAATAGGATTTTGGTAAATCTCCTTCCTCCGGCATCGGAAGAACTTGGGGAAAAGTTCGGTTTGGGGGCGAAGCGGGTGGAAGTGGGTTCGACAGTGTGAATAATGGTGGAAAAGTTTTTCCCCAGGTCCGAAACGAGATGGGTTTATTAGAGGGGCTGTTTCAGTAATGGGTAATACCAAAGGGGGCACAAAAGAGAATTTGGGGGAAGAGATCTAAGGCAATAAGAGGAGGTCAGGGTGGGTCATTCCACTGTATCAAGCCCCCTCTGCGTGCTTTATATCACTCCCTTCATTTCATTTTCTTTTTCGGGCCTCTGCCAGCGAGAACCCAGCCTGCTTTAAGACGGTCAAAAAGCCAAAAGAACCCAACCCACGAAAAGCTGTCAGAAGGTGAACGGCGGCACCCGAGGGCGTCGCATACCAGCGTCGTCGGTTTACCTTTACCTTCTCTTCCATTCCCCAAACCAACCCTAAGCTTAGCTCATGGTAATAGTTGGCCTTCTTCTTCTTTTACCTTCCTTTTTGTCTCTCTCTCTCTCTTGCTCTGCTCATTCTCTCGGAGAGATGACCAGCGCACCTGAAAGTAGGTTTCTGGCCTTGGGTTGGCTTCGAACCGGTTGTCTTTTTTATTTTATTTGATTTTTTTTCAGTTCATTTCCCTGCTTTATGTACTGCATTTTTGCTGGTCATATTACTGCTGAGCATGACCTAAATAAGATCACATTTCTGCGGGGAACGGGATAGGAAATCATTGTTGCATCGTAAGATCGTATGTGGTCTAGGATGACGGTTGGAATAAGCTATGCGGGGCGGGGCGCTATGCGAGGCAAATTTGTTTAGCTTCCCGGGACCAATGCGAGGCACTTGCTGGATCGTGTGTTGTTTTGGAGCGGGTTTCGGTGAGCTATGCAACCTGTTGCTGCGTTGGGATCTGGCAGTTTTATGGCAGGAACCGTCCACATGTGAGATAGATAGAAAAGGTTGGAAAGCACAAAGGTCGTTGGTATGCTAAGCGGCCCTTTCGCTCGCATGCACACACAGGTGTGCGGGTTGTGGCTTGTATGTTTGCTTGGCAGCGATGCCCATCGCGACCTGACCGGCGGCGCACCTTCGTCAGGTACTACACAACAGACACACACACGCACAAACCCCCTGAAAATTGTGTGTGTGTGTGACGCAGCAAAGCCAGTACAAAAGGAAAGATTCGGACAAAAGAGAGGGGACTGAGATAGGTCAGCGCAGGTTGGAGTCTAATTATACAGTCGTATCATAGGAAAGCGAATTGCGGTGATGTAAGGATAGACAAGTAGGGCATTTCCGTGATTATCTCAACGTTTTCGAACATTAGCCAGGGCGGATTTTCAAGGGAGATTAAACATGCAAGCGTCCATGGTGTAATCGTATTCTTTAACCACGTGTACACTCGATTTAAATGGGCTTAAACGAGTATAATTAGGTATACTAACTGAACATTAAAGGGGCATTCCGCTTCCCGTATACACCTAAATGCGTGTTCAAGAGTTTTAAAGCTCGTCATGGGCAATTACATAGATTTTTCTTAAGTGACAAAAGTGTATTTTCGTATGCTTCTGAAGTACACTACACGCCAAAAACGACAACTTTGTCTTGAAAATGGAGCAAAACAAAATTATTTCTAGTAAAGAGTATACTATCCATCATACTCGAAGTAGTAACTAAGCAACTAAATGAAGTTTGCAAAAGATTTAGGATAACTAAAGATTAGCTTTCTGAAGTTGCGGATGAGAGCTTTGTTTGCTGTTTTTGACGCATGGAAGTAAACAGTATCCATAGTAACCATGGCATAAGCCACGCCATGCTTCGTCCGTGACGTGACAAGTTTGCATACCAATAACTCTTGCGATTCTAAACAAAGTTACTTTGTTATTATATTAGTGTAGACTACACGCCTTCATGGAATTCCCAACATGAGATTTTGATGGTTATTGCCCTTTTAACATGCGTTGTTTCCGTCAAGGATTGTGGCGTGAGACATTACTTGCAATGTATATTGCAGTTTCTACAAGAAACGAAGTGTTTACCTATTCATTCTTGTCATTAATATCTTACATCTTAAAAGTTTTCCCCATTTCGTATAGAAATTTTCCAGAAATCTCAAAAGATTGGATGCAAGTGGAGTTTCCTTTGGAGTAATTGAGGGAAGTTTGTGTTTGAGGGGATATTTCCCGGAGTCTAGCAACAGTATATAAAGTTTGACTACTCGAGTAAGACTTGTGAGAAAAATAACGGCCTACAAGTTAACTGATTTGCATAGAAGCGTAAGAGAACACGCGAAGGTCTTGTGGGGTTCGCGGTGGGCAAAGACCAAAGTGTCAGATGTGTTCGGGGGTAAGTGTTTTGGGCCGGACTATGCTAAAGCAACGGTAAAGACGGTACGACCATAACAGTTGACCTGTGTGTCTTATCTCTGCTTTTACGCTTCGTGTTTTTCATCGCTGTACCGTCTTTCTGGCATTTCTTCGGTATAACTTGGCTTTTACCTGCCCCTTGCCTGCCCACCATAAAATCTGGCATGGCTCCTGGCTCATCGTTATGGGGGGGAAACGTTCGACGGTTCAGGTCCTTTGGGCTTATGGCTTATGGTAGTTGGGCGCCGTTGCAACACACCGAGCAGCGGACTGGACTGACCGACCGACCGACGTCTTCTCTCGGTGTTGGCTTTTCCAAGGAATGGGTCTGGTGTTGTTAGAAGGGGAGTTTTTATCAGCGAGGTCATTTAGAAGGAGATTGCGGGCTTTGAAGCTGGGGGGAGAAACTGGCCATGGACATGGCATCGCAGGAACGCAGGCAGGGGCGGAAGGTTTATGACAAGAAGTTTCATGGCTGGCATGGGACGAAAAAGAAGGGAAAAACCTTAGGACACGGACCCCGAAACTCGAGAGGCCAACACATTTGCATAGATGCTGACATCCCTGGGTGCGGCGTCTTTCGTAAGTTGTAGCCTGAAGACGTCTGTTTTACAAAAGGAGGTTGTTTGGAGGCTTTTTGGGTACGAAGAAAAGAACGAAGGCAGGCAAGAAAGAGGGATTCAAAGTTGGAAGTGGAAAGGGAATTTCGAACGTTTTCTAGAGGGATTCAAAGTTGGAAGGGGAAAAGGGAATTTCGAACGTTTTCTAGAGGGATTCAAAGATGGAAGTGGAAGAGGGAATTTCGAACGTTTTCGAGAGGGAGGGATTCAGAGTTGGAAGTGGAAAACGGAATTTCGAACGTTTTCTAGAGGGATTCAAAGTTGGAAGTGGAAAAGGGAATTTCGAACGTTTTCTAGAGGGATTCAAAGTTGGAAGTGGAAAAGGGAATTTCGAACGTTTTCTAGCACTGACCTCTGGCAACCTTGGGCGTCGCAGGGTGGGAAAAGGTCGAAAGGGCAATGTCTTTCGATGGGCCCAAAAGGGGAGGGTGTGCGAAAAACGTCGTTGGACGTCAATTTCCTAGGGGACCTCGAAAGGAGAGAAAGATCAGAGAGGGAGACCTTACCAAAACGACGCAGAAAAGGTCCCAAGATTGGGGGGAAAGGGAATTGGTTGAGTGAAGGTCATTTTTATGACCCAGGGTAAAGTGCATACTCTATACACCCTTCATTGCACCCTCATCTTATTTTTTTAACTTGCTGTAGCCAGGGCAAAAGAGAGATGTGTCCAGTTTTGGCCCTTTGGCCCTCCCTTATCCCTCCTATTTTAAACGTTAGGGTAGTTGGGGGGCAAAATGGGGTAGATGGTAAGGGACATGGACAGTGTAAAGGAATTTTAAGTAACGCAGAGAGTAGTTGGGGGAATTTAGGAATAAAAAAAGAATCGAGAGGGAGAGAATTGGACAAAGAAACTTTGCGGAAGGGAGGAGAGAAAGAAAGATTTTTTTTCTTTTTTCTTCGTTTTCTGTGAATATACTATTTGCTTGGTCAGGCGGGGATAAATTAGGTTGCCCTTTTTCATTTTTCTCCCTTTTTTAGCTTGTTGCTTAGCATATTGGGAGGCGGGGTGGGGAATTTGAGGGTTTGAAGAGGAAGGAAGCTATTTTTCAGGTCAGGAAAGTTGGATTGGTGGTAATTGGGGTCCATTTGCCAAGTATAAAAGAAAGTGTATAATCCCGGCATGGAATGCGGTGCCATGGGCACGTAGACGTCGTTCTTTTGTTGCAGTTTGTGAAGAGGGCACCTAAGGTTTCATTTGTGGCCACGATATGTGTATACATGTATACAGGATCCAAGTTTTGAGGGTGAATTAGGGAGGGGAGTGCAAATATGGAGGACTATTGTTGTATTGTAGGTTTGTGATACACATAACAAACGGGAAAACGAGACTACCGGACAGGGAAGGACGGCACACGCAGTTTTAAGAGCAGGTGAAATGAATGGACGCACTGAACCAAACCAGAATGGGAGCTATTTAGCATAGTACTGTGTTACTTAGCTCCCCTAACCAACTTGCCGAGATTTTTGGAACGAAATACATTTTTTAAAATTTTATTCCCCAACTTAAACATGCAATATACCGTGGGTAGAACAGATGTGAACTGGATTCGATATGGGATTTTTATTTCCCCCCCAAAAAAGTTTTTTTTCTTTTTTTCTTTTTAAGTGTGTGAAATGGAGCCGGGCTTAAGTGACAGAACTGGACTCTGGAATTTAAAACAATTTTTTTAGCGAGATTTACCGGCTCAAGAATAGATAGGAATGCGTGTATTTTTATTGGGGCAATGATTGGAAGTAGTTTCTCATGTTCCGTTTTTTTTTCTCTTCGTTTCGTTTAATTAGGCGCGCATGTTGGAAGGTACTCATTCTTGGCTGGCAGCATCACCGTCCGTATTATCAGGTAAGCATTTCCAATTCTTCTTACCGTGTTCTGTCCATAGTTACTGACATGCTGACATGTCGGCCTGTTAGTTCTTGCCACCACTTGAGCTTTTTTGGACAAATCTCCTCAAGTCTAATCCATGTCTGTGAATGTTTTTCCAAATCGCTTAGAAAACCCAGCATTAAAGCCAATAATTAAAAAACAACAACTAAGTCTTCCTTGCCGTACACGCATGGTTCGCCAACATTCATTTCCGTTGGGGTTTAATTGAAAAATCCGTTTTGTCTGCCTTTGGGACCTCTTCTCCATTTTTATTATTTTTTAAAATTTATACTTAAAGAAGAAATGATCGAAATTAAAGATCCAAGAACGTCTTGGGCCAGAATCGTCAGTTATCATTCGCTTGACACCATACCTCATCCTTTTGAACCAGGGCGCTAACCCATTATGGGCTTTAATTCGTTGCTTTTATTAACTTTTTCAATTTTTTAACCGATTTTTTCCTTTTTTATACTGATTTTGAACTGATTTTTTCCCTCTTTAAACGGGTAAAATTAGTTGAGGAAATAGAAATTTATTTGTAGAACCGGTGCAAAAGAAGTCCACATTTAGCAACTGTTTTTTTCCTTAATTTTGGTTTTTGAGTTTGCCAAATATTTTCATTTCGTTTTGTTCCCACCTTTTTTTCATTTATCCACCTTACCCCTGACCTTGCCTTGGTTCACGCAACAACAAAAATCCACAACAACGATGGAAAAAAAGATCCTCTGGTTCAATGGAAATCCAAGGCCCCTTCCTGGAGCAAAGAGCAGTTGCAAGAAGCCATTCAAGCCATCGTCACTCAGCGTATGCGATTTACCCAAGCCTCGGCCCATTACGGAATTCCTAAAGGCACGCTGTACGACAACATTCTGGGCAAATCGAAGCGTATGCTGGTGTTGGATGACGTCGGGCTGGATCCCGCCGACGAAGAGGCCGTGTTGGATTTCTGCTGCGAAACCTCTGTCATGCCGTATAATCGTCGGACCAACAAATCCCTGGAATCCGTGGTGGCCTATGTGGAGAAACTGAAGCAAGACAAAGAGCCCCAGTTTCGGTTCTCAGGCTTAGTGGGATTCCGTTGGTGGTGGGCCTTTTGCAAGAAGCACAACATCGTCTCCCTCTATTACTCCAAGAACCGCAATAGCAGCAGCAGCAGCAGCAACAATAACGGCAGCCATCACCAGAATCATAACAACAACAACAATAACAACCACCACAACAATAACAATAATAATACGAGCACGAGTAACAAAAATAACCATCATAATAACAACAAACAGAGCAGTTCCGCTCTGAGTGCCACCAGCCACGCGACCCATCTTTTACTTCACCCTGAATTGCTCAAGAACGAAGCCGCTTTGGCTTTATACAACAATAATGGCCTGCTGCCGGACGTCGACAAGCCCCAGAATTTGTCCAGCAGACACGCCGGGGACGACAAACCCCAGAACTTATCGTTATACGCCAACCTGATGCTGCCCTCACAAAATGGACCGCATCGTCCAGTACCAGGACATGGACACAGTATCGGCCGACGACCACTGCATCCTTCCAGGGCCCGGCAACGCAAGCATTCCGTCGAAGCACCCGATGAAGATTCCGACTTGGAGCCGGAGAACTTGTCCTTGCACAAAAATTAATTTTCGGCGGGAAAAAAATAACTTTCCCAGACTAGGACAGAGAATTAATTCTTGGGACAGAGAATGAACTGGGCAGCTTTTTTTATTTTATTTTTTTTATTTTAACGTTTAAGCTCAGCTAGTAACGAAGATTCCCCATTGTTTTTCATTCTTGGGGGTGGGTGATTTATGAGATAATTCGTGAATTTAAAAGTTAGGAAAGGAAATCCCAATCCTGTTCATCCTGCTGCCACCTCATTCGCATGTCAAAGCTTGGCGTCATTTTTGTAAATTATTTTTTGTTCTTTCGGGGAAGAAATTATGTTGGCTCCCAAACACTTCCAAATAGAGTTAAGAGTTGAAAGGCTACTTTTGGAGAGTCACAAAGCACTCGAAATGAGGTCCCAATGGCAGACAGGATGAGATTTTTTTAATATATTTTTTTTTTTGGGGGGGGGGATTTCTCTGTTGCTTACGAAAACGCTTCCCTTTTGCCATATTGCGTAGGTTATTTGGGGAGATTTTAGTTTTTAGTACGAGATTCGTGTCAGAAAGTGATGCAACGAATGGATAAAACGAAAACAAAACAAATTCTGTTTGCCATAAGGCGTGGCCATTTGCGTGGGGGCAGAATGGGTGTGGTTTATTGACATTCCACAATTTCTGGTGTTTTTTCTTTTATTTTTGAAGGAAGCCATTTTATTGAAGGCGGGTGATTAATCTATGAGATTTCTTTGGCCCTTTTTATATTTTTAGAGTACTAGTGGTACTAGCATCTAGATGAAAGCAATATTTTCCCGAGGTCTTCCATACGAGTTTTTAGAGTTAGGTGGGGTCTTTGGTTTAAAAGAATCTCATACCATTTATTTTGTTTTATTAGTGTGGTTTTCTGACGATAGGTGTAGCTCTTGTTTGCTCATCAGAATGTTACCAAGTGGGGAGAAAACTGAATTTTGTTGCCTTAGATTGTTGAAAAGTCTTCCGATTTTTTGTTTAATGTGCCAATTCGTGCCTTGGATTTTTGCAGCAAAAAAATTGCGATAGCACACCCAATGGTTGCCAATTAAGTGCCGGGTGTCTCTTGTTTCATTAGAGAGAGGGGAGGTGTAGGATTTCGCCTTACGGGAGGTGGAAAAAAAGTTAGATGATATAGCTTAACATTCCTATATAAGAATATGTGTTAGCTCGAGGTGTTTCTTTTGTTCTTTTCTTTGTGTAAGTTGATATCAAATGTTTATGAAGGGGCCAAAACTTGTTTCCGTTGCTCTTCCCAAGAATTGCATCGACAATCAATCTAGCGTTTAGTGGCAAAAGGGATATTTGGAGTATTTGGTAGTTTGTTAGTCCCCACTTTGACTTATGGCTGCAGAAAAAAAATAACGAAAAACGCGGAAGGTAACAAATTTACGGGGGTTTTGTTCAATTAAGTGAGTGTTTTTTAACATTATTCTTACCCCCTGAGGTGCCAAACGTTGTGTTCCTAGCAATGTCGAATCAGTTAAGAATGTCTTTCTGTGTGTCATCTTGTAACCCCTGTTTTCCCCGTTTTCTGTGCCTTGGGAACGGAAAACCTTAGAGCCTACCTGACCTGCGGCCTTACACATTTACTTACAAAGTTATTTTTTCCCCAACATATAGCAAGTTAGTGATCCGAAAGGATTGTCCAGATTTTTATTCGAGTGGCCCAAACATACCATTCATGACAGGATCCAATTCCGTTTTTTAATATTATTTTGAAACCCTATTTTATTTCCACCCCTAAAAAAACAACAAGGCAATAAATATTTGTCGTCCTAATTAAGTTTCTATTTTTATTTCATTGTTTTGGTTTTGTCTGCGGCAGTTGGAACGTCTTTTGGCATGGTAGAGTTGTTGTTGGTAGGCTCATTTTGAGTTTGGAAAGAGCATGATGTGTAAATAATTTGCGTGTTGTGTTTTTTGCGAGAGACTTGGATCGATTTTTTCGTTTCTTTAACTTGGATATTTCGATAGGGGGAATTGATGGGGTTCTAATTGTTGTTAGTGAGTCGTGGTGGCGGCCCCACAGATTCTTATCAATACCAATTGCAAGCTTTGTGGCAAAAAGCCTGGGCCACGGGACAAGGCGTAGTCCAGAATTTGCGATTCCGGGAAAGAGGACCTTTTAAGACGTGGCGACCGGAAACGATGGCGGAAGCTATCATGGCAGTACTGCGCGAAGGTTTATCTCTATCCCAAGCGGCGAGGAAATTCGACATTCCTTATCCCACCTTTGTTCTGTATGCCAATCGCGTTAACAATATGCTGGGTCCTTCAGCTGACGGATCAGCGGGTGAGACTTTCGTTTTTATTTTATTTTTTATAAACTTTTTGTCTTGTTTTGGATTTTACTTTGCTTTTTATTTCAAACGAGAAAGCTGGCAAGGAAAGAATAAAAAGGTTAATGCTTCTTTTTTCTTCTAACATATAGGTGTTCACTTGGAGCTGAGACCGAAGGGGCGCGGTCGTCCCCAGAGAATCTTAACCGGATCCTGGCCTGAAGATCATGTCCATGGCGTCATCAGGGCTGTGGTGTTTCGAGACACGTCAAGTTTGCGAGATGAATCGCTCCTCAAAACCACTCGGGTCCGCCCTAGCCAAGTAAAAACAATTACAGCCTCACGTTGAATACCTAAATTAGCCTTATTTTACCCTCTCCTTGAAGGGTTAATAAGTCACCAAGATTACATGTTTGAGATCTTAGTGCATGTTTCTAGTCTACCTTCAACTAAGAACAACATTCTTTAACTACGGCAAAACGACTGTTTGTGTCACGATTTTTGGAGTTTTATACTCCCATTGATGAGTTGTTGGGATGCAAAACAGTTGGACATGACGTCACACACGAAGTATGGCGTGGCTTACGACGCTAGTTCCTATGGTTACGGCTTACTTCCATTGCCTAGACTAGTAAACAAAGCTAACAGATCCAGCAACAGGCGTAAGCCTACGCGGCCACCTTCAATAAAAAAAAAAAAAAGCTAACAGATACCAAGTCCTATTAAAAAAGTCTTTATATAATCTTTTGTGTATAATGGGACAAGAAAAATCGTTAGAACTAGATTTCTTTGCTCCGTTTTTAAAGAAAGTTTTATTTTTTTGGTGACTGTTGGTCCTTTAACAGCCTCTATGTGAGGATAGATTATTTATTGCTTTTAGTTTCATGGGTCTTTGTAGTTTATAGTTCCAATTTTACCCTAGTGAGCGTAAGAGTACCGTTCCAGTTAATAATAAAGCTTGTTTTATGGTTTGCTCAGCCGTTTTCCTGTAGCAATAAGGTTGTATTTCTGTTCTACCTTACTTTTTTCTTTTAAAAATGTTTATTTTCTCCTAGTAACGTCGCCATAGGTGTACCTTGTGTAATTTTAGAGCACTAATGGTTATTTCCTTTCGTTTTTGTTTTGTTTTGTGACTTCTTACAGCGCGTCATATGGCTAACGAGACTTTGTTTTTGTTTAGGCTGGACCGGAAAGTCAGGGCAGGTCCTTATCAGCCAATCCTATGCCAGTACCTACGTCAGAGTTCGCCGCAGCTGCTGCGGCTGCGCACGCAGCCGGGCCCCACGTCCCTAACAATGGGAGCAATCTTCCCAACCTTTTGTCGCACAACAATAACTTTGCTATGCCGCCCAACACCATGATGGGTCTAAACCGATGTTCCGCCAACGGAATTGATATGGTATCCAACAACCAAGGTGGTCCTCACGCTCCATCATCGGCCCAACAACAACAACAGCAGCAAAGCCACCATCAACAGCAGCAGCAACAGCTCCAGCATCAACAATCGCCCCAGCCAGCGTTACAAGGCTCCGGTACCAATCTGTTGAATCAGGTAGGCATGGCGGGACCTTCTTCAGCGTCATCTTTGTCGTCCAACTCTTCTTCTTCCAATGCCTTCTTCAACGCCATGACTGGAGGATCGGACCTGTCTGAGGAAGCGCGTCTAGCCGCCCTGAGCGCCATGACGCAGCGTATTTTAGGCGCTGGAGTAGGAGCATTGGGCTTGGATGCCGAGTCCTTGGCCATGGGCGGGTCTGTATCCACGCCCGGCAATATGGGCTACTCCCAGCGTGCGGATAACGTCTGGTACGGCGGAATGCAGGGCGCGTACGGCAACAACGGCTTGGAAGACGCCGGACAAGGCTTGGGCGAGGATGTGGAAGTGGATCCACAGATGGCCAATTCGTTTCTGGCCAACAATGCCGTGAACATCAAGCAAGAACAGCTGTTTGGGGACTAGCTAGCGTGGTACGGGGGTTGGCGAGGGAATTCGTCTGCTTCTGCTTCTGCGGCATGTCATTGGGAAGGTTACCAGGGCTGAGGAATGTTATTTATTTCATTATTTCCTATTTTGGGGGGGATCTTTTTTGATCATTTGGCCTCCCTCGCTTTGGAGGTGTACCGAGGATTTTCCGGATTGCGGAAATGAATATCTTGGTCTTATTTTTTGGGGGTACTGAATTGAATGCGGTAATATGGGCAGATTGCTTCGAGGGAAGAGAGCTGGACAAAACGCGGAATGCAAGGGGAGCAAGACGGACGGAACTTAACTTATTTGATCTGAATAGAAGTAAAAAGAACAATAAGAAGATAAAAAGAAGTTGGCACCCCAAAAGAGAGAGAAAATCCAGCTATGCATCGTGTTCTTCTTTGGAAAACTTTCCTGTCCCCTTTTCCCCTCCTGTTTGAAAGTTTGCTGAAAAATTCACCGGCCAAGTTTTTTAGTCGTCTCCATGTCTATGCAGGACACAAACAGCAAAATCAAATTGACCCAGAACCGGTGGATAAATTTGTACGGCATGCGCGAAGAAATATCCTTGGGGGTACGTCAACCAGCCAAAAATTGGGATTGCGTACCCCCGGTGAAGGAGAGAGTAACAGAGCGTGCAAGTTTTGCCTTATCGGGATTATTTCTTATTCTTCCCTCCCTGCGAAACAGCCAAGAAAGAAAGTGTTTTCTCAAAAATAAAACGAGTCAAGGAAGTGCGCCAAGCTGAATTGAAGGAGGAAATTGAAAAAGAGAAAGGCGGAAAAGTGAGAGAAAGAGCCATTCTCTGGACTTCAAGTCAAGGGGGAAGGGGAAAAAAGAAGAAGAAAGAGTCATGTTTGATTTCCGTCATTGGGTGTTGTCCATGTGTACGAAGGTGATATCCACCTTCTCATGGGTTCCGTTCTTTCTTCTGTTTATTTTCGTTGTTGACGAGTTTACTGGATCTGACGCTAGAGCGTGGTCGCTTCGTAAAGTTCGAATCTGTTTATAGTCCGCTTGGGTATGTTTTCATTTCGACCATTAAGGTTAATTAGTTGCCTGCAGTGAGCAAAATAGGAAAAGAAAACGTTGCTATTGTACTAAGCCAGCTAGACAAACAGTTATTGGTTGCTGGTAGCAAATCCGAGATGCCAAATTGGGTTAGTGTATTTTACCCTGCATCGTCATAATCATTATAGTCCATGATATTTCTAGTTTTTCTTTTGCCATTTTTGCCGTGAGAAAAAGGGGAAAGTCGGAACACTAAATCTAGTCACTAGGGCCAGCCTCTGAAAAATACCGTTGAGACACACTAAGAGCAGCTCTGTGAATGTGGAATGATTGATTGGAACTTGAGAAGATAGTTTGAAAAGAAAGAGAGAGACTCTCGTGCTCTGACTCGCAGAATTTTGTTTCTTTTTCCGAAAAGTTTCAGTTGTCGGTTTTCAGTTACGTTTACCGAACTCGGTATGTTTTACATTGATTCTCTTTCGCTGTGTTGTAAAAAAAAAACATGACTTCACCTTTCTCTGACGCCGTCAGACGTCCTGATCCTCAAGCTTTCTCCGTGTTGTGCCATTGTTTCATTGATGCATTGTTGGAAAAGTTTTAAACGTGTGGATGTCTGTGTGGGTGTACGGGAGCGTTGCGTTGTAGAGAAGTAGGGCGAAGGTTCTAATGACGTGAAGTTGTTATATATCATATTCTTCTTATGTTTCTTGTTTAACATGTCATTTTTTAAAATTGTCCCATGCGTTGAAGCTACGCCCCTTCCGTTTCAAAGTTTGGCCAAAAAACCTGGGCAGGGGCGTGGCTAGCAACTATGCACAAAGGTTAGGGGACTTGGAGCCAGACGAAAGTTATTTAAGCAGAAAAATCGTTTTGCTATGAGTGAAAAATTTGGGGGAAAAACTGAGCTCGGCTGCAATTTTTGGAGAGAATTTAAAAAAACACAAACCACGTTGTGGTGGGACAAATTTCCTTGCTGTTGAGGAACAAACTTTTGGGAAGAAAAAAATTTCAAAGGTCTTTATAAATGCAAAAAAAAGTGTTATAAAATTCAGAGTTTCAAAAAGAAGCATGGGTATTTTTGTACCGACCCATAAACATTTTTGGTATTCAAAAATGAAAAAAATTTGGATATGTGATGTTCCAGAAAAAGACACTTCCGGCCTCGCCAAAATTTCGCTTCTTTGCCCAAACCGAGTACGAATTTTGTTTTCCTTTTCGACCGTGCAAATTCTCAAAATTTCACACAAGTCAATAAACAAAAACAAACAAAAAACATGCAGCTGAGGGCCTCTCACCCATGATGCCCCTAACCTACAAACACTGTGCGATCGCAAAATTTCATGCGTAAGAAAATCCTCTAGTTTGCCATATCTCTAAGAAAACACAGACTGCTTTGTTCTGATTAATTCTTTGTTAATTAAATTCCGCTTCTCCCTCTATGAAGCAGTAATACCGTTGTATAAAACCTCGCCGTTACCTCGCGGCCTTGTCAATCAATTACCCCCTCTTCTTGCTCCCCCCCAGTTGTTACATTTGATGCTTGCTGCTCAGCCTAGCCGTTTCCGCTTTCTTGGAACAAAACAAACAATAACAATTTCAAAAAACCCGGGTCTAGTTTTATGTTCTTTAATTTCGCTGCTCTGTGTGTGGAAACCACTCTGATGTATACATTGCAGGCCGTCAAACGGCGTACAAAATACACGGAAACCGAGACAAACATTTTCAGAGTCCAAAATTCTTAGTTTTATTTCAACAACTTGTTTTTTTTTTTCTCTGACTGTGACAGCTGATCGCGATAAGCCAAGTCGTGGTTGCACAGCTTCCTTTAAAAACGTCTATCTACCACAAGAAGATTGCTCCGAGATCATATTACCATCAACACACGGTCCAGCAGTCCCTTTACGTATGTATATGTAATACGTAGATGCGTTCATTTTGTAACCCACTGCGGTAGCAGCACGCCGATTGTGGTGAAAGAACAAGCCGAGTGATAGATTAGAATACCGGGAATTTACCTGTGTTGATAAAACGTAGCCGCAAGTATACGTCGACATTTGTCGGGTTTCCCGCTTCCCCGTCCAAGGCAATGACGCAACAGAAATCCCGCTTCCCTATTGGCTGCGGGGGCAGGGCATGGCCGACAGGAAAACAAGGCCGAGGTGAGTAGGGAAAACACAACTGAAAGGGCTTCGAACACGCTTAGAGCTTAGGGCATAGTAAAGGTAGGACTTTCCTTTCCTGATCCGTGACTTGGAAAGTGGGTCTGTCGGAGTGTTCGCTGCTAGAAAGAAATCCTTTGCGTGCCTCAGTAAGTAGAACAGTCGACAAGTGAATCAGGCAACCTGAAGAAGCAGATTAATTTGGCTTGCTGCTGAGTGTTTAGTTAACTAAGATTACATTTGAGACACGTTGATTGCATCCAGTTGATTGTTAGTACGGTTGTCATTATTCCCCATTAACGAATTTTAATTATCTTTACTGTTTAGGTGCGAAAATGTGTCCCTTATGGCCTCTCCATATTGTGCTGCTCTACATCTTACTCTTGGGGCCCTTGTTCTTCTTGGTGAATGGTGCGGAAGCTTTGAAATCACTCAGCGTCACATTTGGCAACATGACGCAAGAAAAGCTCGTGGAAGGCCAGTCAATCAATGTGGAATTCACCGTGAATAATCTACCTGATACGCCTGGTGATTACGAACTTGAACTGACCAATTCAGATCCTTTAGTAGCGGGTGTTTCTTCGGATTCCATCTTCTATGTCAACCTGAGTCACTGGCCTGCCAAATCCTATTCAGGAGCCTTTAACCTCACAGGGATTTTCTTGGGTTACACGGACCTCGGCGTCCGAATGTGGGGCCAAAAAAAGACCAATTCCAATGCGAGTTTGAAAGTCGTTGCGGAATCGCCGTCCTCCAAAGTCACCGTCGTTCGCAAACAAAGACCCATTGATAAAGCGTTTGCGTACACGGTGGCCATTCTTGTCTCTGTCGCCTTCATTAATATGGGAGCAACACTGGATCTGGGCGTCGTTAAAGAAACCCTAAAAAGACCGATTGGTCCAGCGATTGGCTTGTGTTCGCAATTTATATTCATGCCGTTGGTAAGGATTTTTTATGCCCTTTTTTTATTTGATTTTTATGTCGTGCTTTCCATCACGTTCTTGCGCGAGCGACTTGTTTAGATTAGAGCAGGTCAAGGCGAAAGCTAAGGAGGCCAGGGTAGAGTTTCACACAGCTTTCCATCGTTTTATCTGATTTTTTTTTTTTATTCTTTGGTTTGGTTACGTCACTTAATTAACTCGCCCTTTTCGTTCATTGCAGTGCTCGTTCGCGTTGGGGCTTCTATTATTCCCCGATTATCCAGCCTTGCAATTGGGACTATTCGTGACAGGATGCAGCCCTGGTGGAGGAGGCTCCAATATGTGGACGCATTTGTTTAACGGCAACATGAACTTAAGCATCGCCATGACTTGCCTTAGCACTTTGGCCACGTTTGGTAAGACGCAAATTGGATTGGTCAAGATCTAACTGTTATTTTCGTCTTCCCCAGCATTGTTACCTGCGTGGGCTTTCACGCTTGGGCGCGTGGTGTTTTCCCAAAATGCCATTGTGGTTCCGTACTACAAGATCATCACGCTGGGCATCGGTTTGGTGGCGCCTTTGATTGTGGGGATTTTGATTCGAAGATATTTACCTCGCCTAGCTCAGGTGTTGGTTCGGATGCTCAAGCCCATGTCCCTAATCATCATCTTGTTCATTGTTGGATTTGGCATCTACGCGAACCTCTTTATGTTCCGTTTCATGGGATGGAGAGTAAGTCGAGAGCCCTTTCATCTGACACTTTTTTTTTTTTTTTTTTTTTGTTTGGGAAAGAAGAAGCCTTAATGATGTTCGTGTTTACTCTCGGTAGGTTCTTGTGGCGGGCTTTTGTCTCCCCTTTTTCGGCTACGTGTTCGGGGGAGTCATCTCTATGATACTGAGACAGAAAGTCGAAGATGTCATAGCGATTGCCATAGAAACCGGGGTCCAAAACACGGGAATTGCTATATTCTTGCTCCGGTTCACCTTGAGCCAACCTGAAGCGGATATTAACACGGGTAAATTTCCTTGGTCTATTTATGAATATGATTGGATTTTCCCCTTTTCATTAGTGTGGAGGAAAGAAGGCACTCGGGAATTATTTGCTAATTTTAATCTCTTTTTTTTTTTTCAGTTGTGCCAGTGGCAGTTGCTATCTTCACTCCCGTGCCGCTGCTCATTGCCTTAGTGATTAGCAAGGTTACGGGGAGACTCAAAGGTCGTAGCCGAAGTTTGGATTTGAAGGAGGATTTGAATAATTCTTGTTCACCATATGTTCTCAATGAAACGAGCAAAGAGAAACTGATGGCTGTGGAAGCTTTCACTCCCTAAATTGCAACGAAAGATCAATGTGAAAATGAACCAGTTGGGGGTTTCTCTGTCGTAGTAATTTGGTTCGGGCTGTCTTTATAATTTTCGTAGAAAATGTTTAATTGTCGTTACGATTCATTCTTAGAATCTCAACCTAATTGCAGATCAAGAATTTGTCTTTGCATATTTTATCCCCATCACGCTTGGAAGACTAGTTTATATTACCTTATTTCGAAATGATGCAGAAAAGAGATTAAGCAATCGTCGAGGTTTAGCTAGTTAGTTGTACTAGCCGTCCATTAAAGTAAACGTTTCTAAGTGCAATGTAAACTGCTGCCACTGTTGACTAGTCTTCCTCTAAAGCAAGCTGCTTTCCCCACACGCTCTGTCCTTTGTAAGAGTATATACCTATAAGACCAAAACATTATATGGAAGAATAGAAGTAACGTGGTTCAGATAGAAGGATTCAGTTGTATTTTTTTGTCCAAAGCAAGCAGGAAGGGGACAATGCACCGGCACTGCAAGCTTTGAAGAAATGAAAACCACGGGTGTAAAACAAAAGACGTAAAAAAGATCAAGGTAGTGCTGGGCGCTGTTATCACTTAGAGGCACCACCAACGAAAAAGCGAACTTTGCGTCTTTTAGATATAGAAGAGCCTCCTCACAAGCTGTGCAAGCCAAGCCGGAAAATGTCGTGCTGCAAGAAGAAAGATTCGCCTAAGGGTTTAAGGACAAAGGTCTGCGAGAAGGAGTGTGGCGGATCATCATCAGTCTGCAAGAAAACAAACAAAAGTGCTTGGAAAAGGTCCAGAAAACAAGTGCTTACTCATAGTAATGTATTACCTTCAGCTGGCCAAGCACGTTAATGAGCACTCCACCATCAAACATGGGTTGGCAATCAACTGCTGTGATGATATGCAAAATCTTCTGGAAGGTAAGACTCTAATAACCGAAAGTGTTGTTAGTTAAAGAGTCGTTAGGGTTAGTTTGCTAAGGTTATACATTGAACTTTTCCATAATTTTTAGCGCGCCTTGCAACTGTTGTCCTTCGAAAGTCATGAGGGAAGTTTCCGCCTAAAAGTAAAACAATAAACTAATAAAATTTTATGGAGCAAAACGATCAATTTTACGTTGTAAAAGTTGACCAAATTGGCCCGTTGTGTTGCATCGTCGAATATGGCATAGTATTGCTGGGCGAAAGCCTTGCCAATGGCATCGTATTGTGGATTAAGTGCCACTAAAATTAACGCTATTAGCTTTTATGCATAATGTAATTCTAAAGTGGCTTTTTACTTACTTTTGTAGGATTTTGCTACGCCACCGCTTCCAAACACAGAGCAAGGCTTTCATTCCAGGTTGCCAAAGGTTTGAGCTTAATAAATGTCTTGTTATTAACACTCAAAGTCAAGAAATTATAGATAATATCGTTTAAGCTATTAAAAAGACTGTATTAAGTTTCTAAACGCTTATACTTCGTTAGTTATTTATTGACAATGCCGCGTAGCAATATAATACAATAGCGAATTCAGTTGGTAGGGCCAGTGCACCCCCAGTGCGCCACCAGCCAATCGGGACATAGGAAACTTGCACTCAGTGTCAAAAATGCAGCACCGGGTTTACCAACTGAATTCGCTATAAGCATAACAAACATGGTGACCATGAAGATGCATGTGATTTTTCAGCAATTAATGCCGGGATGCAGTAAGTACACCTGCTCTTTTTATTATACGATTATTATACGATTTGTATAGGAAATATGTCTACTGTCGTTTCCTACATCCCAAGACGGTTAAGTCGAAAAGAAGTGGTAGCACAGAGAAACACATTATTTGACGCAGAAATCGCACGGCAGAAGTCCTTGGTCGTCCGACTTGAAAAAATCCAAGTCCAATATGAAGGCAGCCCTGAAAACGCCTTGCTTTTCATGAATAAAGGAGTGTCTAGTCCATATAACTGTGCTCAGCGTAAGTAATTCGGTTAGGTTCGTTAATTTGAAAATAGAATCTAAAATCTTCTTGTTTGCTGCAGATTTGGGAGAAATGCTAAGCAAACGATCAGTTTTGGCTGAAGTGGACGGGGAACTCTGGGATATGCACCGTCCCTTGAAGTCGGACTGCACGCTAAAGATGTTACACTTCAAGGCGAAGGATGTCCAACAGATTGCTCATGTTAACCGCACTTTCTGGCGAAGCTGCAGTTTTATTCTTGGAGCTGTGGCGGAATCTGTTTTCAATGAGGATACGGTCGTCCAGCTGCACAGCTTTCCCTCACCTAATGGTAATTAATGCCTTCTCTAACGTTCCTCTTCTTACTTCGTATTCTAATATCTTTTATTTCGTAGTGAGAAGTGGAAGCTTCGTATACGACATTGGCCTGAGTCTTAATAGCTGGCAGCCCACCAAAGTCAGTACTTAACTTTGCAATTTTATGAGTTAATACGTATTATTTATTTTAGGCGGAACTGCGGCAGATATCCGCAGCATTTTCCAAATTCTGTGTCACTCCGTTTGCGTTCGAAAGGCTCCAAGTAGATGCTGCCTTAGCGCTTAAAATGTTTACGGATAACCCTTTTAAAACGGAGCAGATCCCTCAAATTGCTTCCCAATCAGATGACGGTATTTCGTACATCAAACCATCTTTCATTCTTTCTAAGTTAAGCATTGTAGGAAACAGTATCACGTTGTACCGAGTGGGATCTCATATTGATATAAGCAAAGGACCTATGATGGCTTCCACGCATTTTGTGGGAAGATCTACCATTAGCGCAGTGCATCCTCTAGAATCGAGCAAGAATGCTTTGTATCGCTTCCAAGGCATCGCTTTACCACACGAGTTGTATATCAATCACTTTTCTTATGGGCTTATAGAAGAAAGGTCCAAGGAATTGGTAAGTTTTGCGCTAAGTTGAACTGAGTAAATAAAATGCAACTAATTTTGTATTTATAGAATGGTGCGCGAATCCCTGTTTCAGTTTAACATGTTGTTAGTAGAAGCTATACACGGCAAGATAATTTACTCCACAACTGGACTTCTGATTTAAAAACAAATCGTTAATATGTTCATTTATCTTATTTTTTTTAGTACTATCTTAATTGCATCAAAATTATAGCATTTTCCTAGCTAAAAGACGAGTGATCTAGCAATCGCGGTAGGCAAAGCATCACTTTGTTAAAAAAATTGTATTCCAAACATTTAATTACATAATTCACTTTAGTCCCAAAATAGGTACTTTAACTCTTTTCGGGAACATGGAATTTGCTGATATCTTCGTACTGAACTCCTTCCATAACTCTTCCTTTAGTATGGCCCTGGAAATTTGGAAAGAAATTAGTAAAACTGAAAATATAAACACTGGGTTTCGACTTACTGAATCGATTTCAATGGTAACGCAAAACTTCTTCTCATTCAACTCCTTTAAAATAGCCAAGCATCCCCGGTAAGCTCCATTCACAACTTTGACGACTCTTCCTGGTGCCGGAATTACGGTCTCCAAGTGAGCTTGGTCTAATTTCAAGGTATGACCGGTATCCAACATGGTTACATAAGCTGCGTAACGGTCAACCACTTCTTTAACGAAACCTTTTTTCTTGTAATATTTATCGCCAAGCGATTTGGTAACTACTTTAACCACTACGCCTTCTGTAAGCCAGTAATCTTTGCGATTTCTCTTCTCTTTCAGTGTTTCCTGCTCTTTCATGATGTCGCCCAATGCGGAAGCTTTTCGTTTCTCTGTTTTGGGATCTTCTTTCTTCTCGCGTTTAAAGGCTTTACTCACTGAACCGCTTTCGTCAACCATTGCGGGTGTTTTTGCCTTCTTCAATAGTATAGGTTCTTTGAACAACGGTTTTTCTTCTGCTTTAGGAGCCATTTGTAAAGAAATGTGGATCTTTTCTTCCTCGTTTTCGCGCTTGAGTTCCGTGAAAACAGACTCGGGAGGTTCTTCTGCTTTCTTGGCGCGCTCCACTTGTTTTTCTAGAAACTCCATCATTCGCTCAGCGTCATCTTTCTCCATTCGAGCTTTTTTAGCCCGAGCATCAGCAGCCGCGATAGTATCAGGATCGCGGTCAATGTAGGTGATGTACCAACCTTTGTCGGTTTCTTCAACAACGGCTTTTCCAGATCGACCAAGATGACGTACATAGCCATTCAACGTAACCCAAGATGTTGCATTCATGTGAACGTGATGTTTCTCTTTAATGTACTCTTGGTAGACTTGGTTGGCGTGTATTCGTTTGGTGCCAAATCTTGTTCGTAGTAATTGCATGAAATCTCGGTCGAACTCCCTAAAACGAACATATAGATTTAGTTATCTTGATTAATAGGCGCCAGCAAGTTATTAAATGTTGCTCTGTATGAAAGATTCATTCGATAAGGCATCAAATGAAGAACTCACCGAGAAAACTCGTTCAAGTAACGACCAGGAGCTTCAGCAAACAATAAAAGTTGTCTTTGATGGGACTCGGACGTCATGTGGCACTTGAAACCATTCTCGTCGCGACACTGTTTTTGACACATTTGACAGTACCAACGCAATTTCTGCAAGCCTTTGGACTTCATTTTGTTGCCCATCCATTTTGGAGTTCCTACTTCTGCCTTCTTACCCATTTTTACGCAGATTATCGCTGAAAACTATTAAAAATAACTATTCGAATAACTGCTCTCTCGTCTTACTGGAAAACAACAAAGTCGATATTATGGAACAGACGAAGAAGGAAGAGGCGGGACTTACCGGGAACCGTGATTACAAATCGAATCGGTTTCTTTGGGGTGTGAATAAAGTGCGAATACGACTTTGCATAAAAAATACGACAAATGTAAAGTCTTGGAAAATTTTTTAACTTTGCTGACACCTTAGTTAAAAAACGTTCTAAAACGACAAAAACTCAATGCAAAAATTACTGGAGATAAGTATCGGCAGTGTCATCGACATTGTCTAAAATCCCTAAAGCGTACGTCGCGCCATCCTTGGTGCTATTAGGTGGTATTTTTTCTGCCAGTCCTTTACAAATTATTCAAATTAATGATTGTATCGATAAGTCTAAAGTGAATTTTGTATGTGTGAGCTTTTAATAAAATATTTAAAACAAACACATGGGCTTTTATTTCCTTTGAATGATTTTGAATTGTAAAAAAAAAAAAGGATATTTTATTACACTTTAAATACATACAAAGACGTACAATATAATAATGCAACCTTCTATAGAATACAAAGTAAGAAAGTATGGCTATAGGCGAACCATCATATTTTTATAAATCGAACAATAGATGGAACACTATCAACATACACGTAGACCAGCTTACTTCATATGTTGCATTTATAGAAGTTTCAACGCCTTCAATATATAAGCGTATCACCGAGTGGATAAGGCGCAAGCCTTGTGATCGGAAGGTCGCAGGTTCGAAACCCGGTCGAGTCACTTTATTTCGTCGAAAAAACGAAATATTAAATGGCTCCCTTTCCCTATACCTTATGCCTTCCCGGCAGGTTCCTATTCCTATATTCGAAATTACGTTGCTTCGGCAGCATGAGC
The DNA here is from genome assembly GCA_022832235.1 of Lepidurus couesii. NCBI lineage: Eukaryota > Metazoa > Arthropoda > Branchiopoda > Notostraca > Triopsidae > Lepidurus > Lepidurus couesii. The sequence goes on along the minus strand of JAGJRP010000376.1, from coordinate 15,512 downwards.
TCGAATATCAGGAATTGGAAACCGAGCAGGGAGCTGGGAACAGGGGAAGGGGCGAGGCTTTCATTTTTCGACGATTTTTGAAGGGGACCCCCTTGATACAACGTTATTCCTTATGGAGAAAAGCCCTGAAAACGCTTTCCTAGCTCGNTGGGAACAGGGGAAGGGGCGAGGCTTTCATTTTTCGACGATTTTTGAAGGGGACCCCCTTGATACAACGTTATTCCTTATGGAGAAAAGCCCTGAAAACGCTTTCCTAGCTCGAAAAGAAGCCACGCCCACTTTTTGACCGAATCCACCAATAGGATTCGTCCTTTTTACGGAGGACACGCCCTTTTTAGCGGATTTTTTGAAAAATCGCGCAAAAATGTCCCAAATTTTCACTTTTATTATCAAAAATTACAAATCATACAACCAAAAGGACATTTTTAAAAACTAGGTTTTACGAAGAATGTTTCAGGTACAACAAATAAGCAAATAAGGAATTCCGGGGGAAAGCAAAACATCCCATTTGCACAATTTAATAATCTGATTTTTGGAACTAAGAAAAGTCACAAAAAATACATCGGATTTGAAAAAACTGCGCGACAGAACAATGTTTGGGAGGGATAAATTTGACAAAAAAAAGCAAGCGGTACAATTGTACTCGATTCTCAAAACTTTTTGAATAATACACAAAGTCCAACTTAAAAGCAGCTATGGTGAACAACCTTCGAATGTGTCAATCATGCTTTTAACCTACTGCCGTAGGTCGGAGGGCTAATGATTGAAATGTAAACACAAAAATTAAATACATCCACCACGTTCGGTTGCGCGAGAGCGACTGAGCAAGTGAAGCTGCATGCTGCGCGGAGCGCCCTTTGCGGTCGTTTGAGTAGCGATGGAACTCTCCAATACTCTCCAATAAACTCTCAAATGCACGAGATCTACAAGCTACAAAGAAAAACTGAGTCCTGCCTGCTCTCTTTTCAACTGCATAATCCCCTTCTGCTGGTCGCAAAAATAAACACAACATTTAAATTAGCCATTGTTAAATTTCTTAAATACTTGATGACAGATTTGTTTGAGATCTGATTTGGATAAGCCCTGTGCCCAACGTATTTCCGAAAAGTCTTCCACTTTGTTGATGCCTTAGTTAAGAATCTTCAAAAACGTTTTCCTCGATTTTTTAAATATTTCCAACTGCGATAACAGTACCGTTGCAGTAACGTAGAGGAAGTTCCTCTACATTCGACGATTTCCGGTATAGGTTTTTATGCAAATCAAGCTTCAAACAAACCTATTGGATGCAAAGTAACAAATAATTTTTCACGATTTTTGAATGGTTCAAACTACAAGCACACACTTTAAACTACTTTACACAACACCTACACTTGTTTACAACATCCAACCATAAAAAAGATTAGTTCGAGGTCTGCAAATGGATGGCGTCTGTATCCAACTGGCTTCAAATTTTCCTGTAGTGTTGACTCCGTACTAGATGCTCCTTGGATAAATGATTGCAAGGCATGATGGAGATTTTTAGTAAACAACAACTTGGCTATTCCAATTCCCAAAGCTATAAATCATATTTCAATACAACGCGTGTTAAAAAGATAAACCTTAGCAGGAGCAAGGATATCGAAAGCGTTCATACCGCTGGAATAAATTCCATCGATATAGAAGTAGATGGAAGATAGTAAGTCGTCTTTTCTTTTCATTTTTAATTATTATAACTGTTTCTCTTTTAATTAGCTTACTCTCGGGAGCAGCAGATGGAAGTCTCAACATCCACGATTTGCAGAATCTGAACGGCTCACCCCAATACACCTGCAAATGCATATGCAAAGTGGAACGACATACCCGTCATAGCCACAAATATAGTGTGGAATGTGTCCAATGGTACCCGTTCGATACCGGCATGTTTCTGTCCAGTGGAACCGATAGAATGTTAAAGGTCTGGGACACAAATAGTCTCATTCCCGTGGATAGCTTTGCATTTGCCGGCCGAGTTTATCAGCACCACATATCCCCTATAGCAACCCGACACTCTCTTATAGCGACTGCGACAACAGCCAGCCAGGTAAAAAAGCAATATAAAAGCTTCCGTATTGCTAATTGTTTCTTATTTCGACTTAGGTTTTACTAGTTGACCTAAAATCCGGCTCACAAACCCACGAATTACGAGGTCACAATCACACGGTTCTCTCTGTTCGGTGGTCTCCAGCTCAGGAATTTCTCCTCGCATCCGGAGCAATGGATAATAAGTTGATCCTCTGGGATGTAAGAGCTTCGAAGAGCTGTTTGTACTCCTTAGATCAACACTCGGGCCAGAAGCGATCAGAAGGTTCGGCCGTTACCGCTCACAATGGCTACGTAAACGGACTCTGTTTTACGTCAGACGGAAATCGTTTGTTTTCGCTCGGTACGGACAGCAGATTACGAGTCTGGGATCCTTACATGGGCAAGTTGGTGCGTGTAAATTTCGGCAAGATCCCCAATGAGAACAAAAAAGGAGTGCGCTTTGATCTTACCCGCAACCTCGCCACCGACTACGTCTTCGTGCCATCGCAAGGCAACATTCTCGTGTTCCAAGCCGAAACGGGGGAAAAAGTAGCCACGCTACTTGGACATTATAACTCCGTAACAGCTTGCAACTACCACCCGTTCTACCCCGAGTTGTATAGTGCAGGTTCAGACAGGAATATCTTGGCCTGGGAAGCGGAAACTCCCTTCAAAGACGACCAGACAGCTACGGGTAGTAAACTGTTTGAAAATGTTTCCAGAACTGTGATTCCTAGGCGTAATGTAACCGAAGATGCTTGGAGTGATGAAGATTAGATATTATACAATTTATTACTAAATATTTATTTCTATGTACAACTAACTTATCTTTTCTACATATTATTATTTGTGTATTTATTATTACTTGTTAATGCCACGTGTGGATCATCAGCAAATGTGTCAGCAAACGTGGAAGGCGCACGCAGGAAGGTATCGATCACTGATGTATTTCGAAGTCTCGATAGTTAATAATGAAATCGATTATTTTAGTTGCTTATTTGCTCCAACTTGAAACACGTGTAACGCCGAAAAATGTTTAGGAAATGGAGCAAAATAACAAATCCTTTACTATCAGTCCTGCGAGACACATCAGAAATCAAGTTAAGCGTACGAAATTACTTTTTGGCGAGCAAATACTTAAGTGGTCGTAGTCAATTTGCACATTCCAGTGCCAACACTCAACTCAAATTAGGGAACGTTTGGACGAGAACGTTATTGAGGACTTACGCCACTTCAGAAACAGAGATTACTAGCCAGAGCTCTTCTCCAGTCACGGGTACCGAAGCTAGCCCAAGCCTCACAGAAGAAGAAATCCAGGAATTAACTAAGGGAGACCCTGAAGTCCTAAAGAAATTAAAAGTCCTCCAGTTCGAGCACCAAGTATTACTGCAAGACGGCGAAAAGGTTCCCACCCACATTAAGACACACCAATGGGAGGAACTACTTTCCAAACCGAGCCGCAGTTCTCGCAAGAAATATTACCTATTTCTGTTCATTAAAGAAAAGAAAAGGGAAGGCGACAAACTGAAGAAAGAAGAACGCAAACGACTACTCGCGAGCCGTCCACCCAAGGAAGTTAGTGACCACATTCAATATGGATTAGCCCAGAATTGTATCCTCTTGAAGATCTACGATTCGTCCATGGATGCATGGGAAAATTATAAGATGCTTGTTAGTCATCGGTTTGGCGAAAACCTTATCTACGATATGGGTTTCGACGAGAACATGACTAAACGAGAGCGATTAAACGCAGCTCAACAACTTACTCTAGCATTTGCCGAAAATAGGAGTCACAAGAACCCATTCTTCCTACACTTTTGCAATGTCAAGCGAGAAGGTGATGCGTTGCAACAATTGCACAAGATGATCCCAACCCTCTACGACCCAGACTTCCCCATTCAGGTCGACCAAACGAGTTATTTGGACCATTACCCGAAAGAAAAGCTCGTGTATCTAACTCCGCATTGTCGCGAAGAGATGGAGTGCTATGATCATGACAAGGTTTACATTATAGGCGGTATTGTTGACAAAGGCGTTAGCGAACCGTTAACATTAGCCAAAGCTAAGCGAGAAGGGATTCGTATGCAAAAGTTGCCGTTAGATCGTTATCTCGAGTAAGAACCTTACTTTAATCTTTGAAAGTAATAGTACATGTTCTATTTTACGTAGTTGGGGAGCTGGCAGTGGAAAATCCTTGACTCTGAACCAAATGCTAAGTATATTACTGGAACTGAGAACGTCTGGGGACTGGCACAAAGCACTGGCAAACGTCCCAAGACGCAAAGTCCGCTCTGAACCTCTCCCGTCACCTGTGGATCGTATGAAAATTCCGTACTGGAAGAAACAGCAAGCAAACGATTCAAAAAGCTATGGACAAAGTTCGTACGATGGTCCTCGTCGATTTAATGGAGGGAAAAATTGGAACTGATAGTCAATACAGTCAATTTTAGTATTAAATTAATGTTTCTTACCCCATACTTCTTATTTTGAGTACCTAATGTAATTAAAAATACTTTTAGAAAAAAACTAAAAATATGCCAAACATTTAAGAAACACAAATGAAAGAAAGTTGAGTAACCAAGTCAAAAAGTACGGAAGAAAAAAGTTTCGCCCGATGAGGGACTTGAACCCTCGACCTTAGGATTAAAAGTCCCACGCTCTACCGACTGAGCTAACCGGGCTTGTAGGTGCTCCTGCCAAGGCAACATTTTATAGTAGGACTGAATTTCTATTCTTCGTGGAAGGTGGAATTTACCCAGACTTCTGAACATACACAGTATTTCCAAACTTAAGTTCAACCTCGTATGAGAGCATTGACAAAAATATGAGTACGTTATCAATAAACCAAAAGGCTTTTTGTCTAGACATATTTACCCATTTCGAAAACGTAAAGATCACAATATTGAGGTTAATTATCGTATGCGAGTCATCATAAGCGCGGAAGGTTTGTCGCTCGTACCAGCTTCCCCGAGTTTCTTCTTTTTGATAGGATCAGTAGCAAAACATTTCCACAAGCGAAGTGTTTCGTCAGCAGCACCGGATACAACTGTGGCCCCGTCTGGCGAGGCAGCCATGTGGAGAACACGAGCTGTATGTCCTTTCAGCTCCGCTACCTAAATAGAAAATTAAAGTTTTAGAAAGCTTACGATGCAACAATAAAAACAAATAACGTACTTAACAAATAACAAATAACCCCGTAAACCCGTAAACAAATAACCCCGTGCTATGTAATTTTAACTTTGTTACTGTAAAATCTGTACTTTCAATATAGTTGCGGCAACAGGCGAGAGCCTACGCCAGCTTCAAAGGAAAAAAAATAAAAAAATAACGTACTTTCTCCATTGTCGGATATTTCCAAATCACGAGTTGATTAGTAGGATAGCCATGACTGGAGACAAGTTCCTTATATTCCGTCGACCATATTAGCGAGCAAACTTGCGCTTGCGTGTCAATAGCGTTCATACACTCCCCAGTACTCGAATTCCATAAACGAATATGTCGGTCAGCATTGCCTGCTCCGGAGGCCAACAGACTTGGCTGCCATGGACACCAAGCTAAGCCTTTAACAGCAGCTTGGTGGTGAGTCAAACTATACAAGGGCTGCGTTTCCATCCCAGCATGGCCCGACATTCCTGGCCAGATATTCAGCAGGTTGTCATTGCCGCCACTGGCTAAATAGCGACCATCAGTTGACCATTTCAGTCCACCGACCTAAAACGTAGATTGAGTTATAGATCGAGGCGAGGTAAACGAATTAATTTTACTTCTTGGGTATGGCTAGCTAGGGTAGCGATGTGATGTTGAGGAACTCGTACATCGTGGTGATGAATGTGTCCAGTTCGAGAACCACTGGATACGATATGCTCATTCCACGACAAACTACCCACCCGGCCACCATGGCCACCCATGGAACGCAGCCTCTTAACAGCACTTGCATCCCAAAGCTAAAGAAAATTGGTGGTTATAATCAAGTTGTAACTGCTAGAAAAAGGGTGTTTTTTACCTCGACAGCGCCAGTGCTGAGTCCAATAGCTAAATAAAGTCCATCTTTGGTCCAAGAAACGGAACAAACGTAATCCTCGCCTTGTAATTCCATTAGTTGAGCGATTTCTCCCGATCCGGCATTCCAAATGTAAACTTGAGAAGTTAGGGCAACCGCTAAATGATTATGAACGCTCCAGTCCAGCAAGTTAAGGTCTACAGAAAATAGTTGGTGTTAAAAACTGGTATTGGTAACAAAAATAAAGTTGTTACAATAGTCATCCATAAGCTCAGGAGCGTCCAAAATGCGTTCTGGTTGTTGAGGAATGTAACGTTGATTTTTCCGGCCAACACCGGGCGTTTTGGAGTGGTTGAATAGAACTTTCTGGTAGTTCTGAAAACCCTACATGGATATTTTATTTTTATTTATTTTCTTGTAGGATAATAAGGTATAGTCTCCTACCTCTGGTGCTTCGGGGGGCTTTACTTCGTGAATAAGAATTTTGACTTTGTCAATATCCGCACCGTTCAAATTCTCTGACATAATACGCTGATATTCCACTTTAGAAGGAGATATATTCTGGGCTCCATTCTTCTCTCCTTTGGCATCTTGAACAACTAGGTAATGAGCCACGTCGTACTGGCTATTTGAGCGAGTAGGGATATAGCGATCCCCTCCTGGTGTCTTATTAACACCAGCACCTATCAGTATATAAGAACCAAATTTATCTTAAAATGTTTTCAAAAAGACAATTTGTTTTTTATACCAGTAATCCCAGGAGACTTCTTGGGCGTTTTGGCAGGGGTCTTCCGGGTTGATTTCGAAGATGTCTGTTCTGAAGATGCCTGTTTGTTAGGCGTTTTGGCCGTATTATTCATAGACATAGACTGTGATAACGATGCGTTTAATTTAGACATATTGCAGCTCATATTTCCTGAAGTTTCGGTAGCTTTGCGTTGGTAGCGTAAGCCAGCCGCGGCTTTGTTTTTCAAGGGAATATCAAAGCGTGTCAGACTTTTAATCTGATTCTCAAAATCAAACTGTGCCATTTTCCAAATTATAACGTGTTTCCTACAAATTCAGAAAATTAAACTCAAACCCAATAAAGGCTCAATTTTACCTTTCAAAGGTCAAATGTTGTGCTCCAACGCTTCAGTCAACGTCCTCTTTCCAGTCACGATCACGTCCGTTTGAATTTAAAGGTCCACTGGCCTTGAGAAGAAAGCAGCCACGCGATTGGTCGAGAGGGAAGGTTGCCAGCTACCTTTCCAAAGAAAGATGATTTATCTCAAATAATTATTTTTCAAACTTCAGTTAAAAGAAGAGATCAGAAACTCTTTACACAGTCTTGTAAGACTTTCTGAGCTATTACTACTTCCTTGTACTTAAGTACACAGTAAGCTACGTGTAAATCGTCACGGAAACACGGGAGTCTTTTCTCTGAACGGCAACGCTGATAAAGACAAACAAGTCGTCGTGTCTTTTGGAGTGTAGTCGGTGAAAACCGGGAATAGCATAATAGCACAATATGTTGAAGCTACTTACATTTGTGTTCTCTTTACTTGTTATATCCTATGCGGAAAACCCCGAAGATTTCTACTCTTATTCAGTTGTCGATATTCACGGAGCAACAGTCCCGTTAGAACGATTTCGAGGAACCGTAAGTACCCGTTAATTTAAGTCAGATCCAGATGTAGCAAGTACATTGCATTTAACTTATATATTTTTAATTCAGGTCTCGCTGGTGGTAAACGTAGCCAGTCGTTGTGGATTTACCGAGAGTCATTACCGAGCTTTGCAGCGCCTTTATGCTATCTTGGGTTACGGAGGAAAATTCAATGTCTTAGCGTTCCCATGTAATCAATTTGGGGGTCAAGAACCTTACGAGAACGAAGACATCCACCAGTTCGCGCTTATAAACTACGCTGTCGAGTTTCCCATGTTCTCTAAAGTCGACGTCGTGGGTGACGACGCAATTCCAGCTTACAAAGGGCTTATAAGTAAGCAACTTGCTATTTTTTTCGAATAAAATTAAATTTTTCTGCTTTTTTTAGATCAATCTTCGGTTCACCCGGATTGGAACTTCTACAAGTACTTGGTAGATCCTAATGGCAAAGTTCTGAACGCCTGGGGCCCTAAAGTTACGGTCGAATCGATTTTCGATGAAGTCCAAGCAGCTGTAAACGCAGCTAAACTAAATTCCAATGCAATTACTGGAGATGCAGGAACGAAAGCTGCGCCTGCCAAAGAAGAACTTTAAAAGCCAAGATCTGCAAATTTTCCGCAAAGAGCAACACTCGCTTTCCATCTCCCTACGTGCCTTGAGATTATTCAGTGCAATGTGAACTATCTGTTTTCTACTTCGAACTTATTTCCGAATAAATATTTAAACTGTTTCTCAGAACTTGGCAAATGTGATTTTTTTATTCCCCCTTTCTCTTATCCCTAATGACAGAGCCGCAAAGAAGTTCCTTAAAGTCTACACTCGAGATGAGTTTTAAAGACTTTAAATCATACAGCGAAACTCTGGCATTTGGTGTAAGTTAACATTGGAAATCAAGGCATTAGACAAGTAAACAAAAGATTTCAAGAATATGCGACGACATTTTTTTTCTTTTTTTTACCAAAGTTCTCCGTCTTTTTCTTTGGCAGGAACTTCAATTACTCGTGGTTTGTCTATTATACGAGCTGTTCGATTGCCCTTCTCCACAATACCAATAATCCACGCTTGGTAACCCTCCAATTTTTCAATTTCTTTGCAAAAGTTGGCAGCCTGCTCTCGTGGTAAACAAATCAGAAGGCCACCTGAATTGAACAATCATAATTACCGAGTTTTTTTTTAGTTTTTTTTTTTTGTTTTTACCAGAGGTTTCAGCCGACAAGCCCTGCATTAATTGGAACATGTTGCCACAAGCTTTGGCAACACCCGCCATTTTCGCGATAACTGGCAAGTTATGGACGACAAATGAAACTTCGTTCTTTTGGTTGGCGGCGAGGTTCTGGGCGTGGCCTAAGAGGCCAAAACCGGTGACGTCTGTAGCTCCGTGGGCGTTGTATTTGTGCATCAATTTGGCGGATTGGCGGTTTAATCGCGCCATGGAATCCATGGCCCGCAAGTATGATTTCCGTACATCGTCTTCACTGACCACCAACTTAATGCGACTCCAACGCTCGGGTTGCTCTAACCACTGATGGGCATTCACTGCAATTTGGGTGCCAAGGGGTTTCGTAAGGACTAAAACGTCACCCACCACAGCACTGTCTGGCCTATCATAAAATAACCATTGAAAACACTTCAATGCATGCTTTCGGAAAATGTTACGTTAAGATGTCAGTGGAAGGGACGACAGCTGTGGCCACTCCACCAATAGTTAACCAAGGATTCAGTACGGTTTGCCCCCCTGTCACGTTAGTTCCCGCTTCCAAGGCACAATCCTGTGAACAAGCACAACATTTAACTAGAAGTTTGCAAGAGCGCTTACGCAACAACGTACTTTGAACCCTCGCATCATCAAAGGAATGACAACGTCTCGTTCTTTTTCGGACATTTTAGTGGAAATGCCCAAGAGCATAAGCATATTATCGCATTCAGTAACACCCAGAGCATACAAATCACTTAAAACATTAGCCGCTGCAATCTTGCCTAATATAAGAAGAAAACGTTAACCGTTTGTTAACTGCAAAAATAAAGTTGTCACCTTGCATATAAGGATCATCCACAAGAGGGTAAAAAAAATCTGTGGTCTGAACTAAAGACAAGCCTCCTGTACGCAGTGGAATCACAGCAGCATCCATCCCAATTCCTAGGAGAAACCAAATCAAAATTTAACTACTATTATTAGTATTTTTCATTAGATTAAATTTACCTATTCTAACTGATCCGGGTAGGACTGATTGAACGTAATGATCATGATCTTGCCCATTCCCGTCATCCTGTAGCCCCTCCAAGAGTCTCAATAAGACATCCTGGGGGACTTTACACCCTCATCCTTTCAGATCTGCAAATCGCGTAAGACGGAAAGTTGGACTTAAATCGTGAGCTTCAGGTTCGAACGGTCGTCGCAAAGCTAAAATTGAGGCATTTTCCCCTCCCAATTCCAACTGCACTGCTTCCAAGGTGTCATGTGTAACACTAGTTACTTCCATTCTATAAATACCCTGAAAGTTCAATAGTTAGTTGACTTGTATTGCCCAAATTGGTACGAACCTGTAGCAGATTTTACAACGCAGAATGCAGAATGGCAAATACCGGCACCCAAACGGCGATGGCGTGGCGTTTTAACGCAACAATGCTCCGCCAGGGCGCTGGCGTTGCCCAAAGCGCCAATTCAAATGACTCATAGAAAATGTGTCATGTACGGTGCAAACGTTATTACGCAACCTTTCAAATTCATCGAAAAAACTTCCGACTTAGCATTACGCTTTCGACTTAATACTAACGCTTGGCCCAAACTCTGCTAGCAATACAATGAAGTAAGGTTTAACAAAAACCAAAGAATTCAAGTGCTATTTAAGCAGACAATTAATCTCTTGCAATCTTGGGAATTGTAATGTTTGAATTAGTCTAGAAGAATGGTTAAACTCTGGAACGACAAAGATCAACTAGGACAAAATACAATTAATCATGTATTTTTGAAATAAAAGAAACAACGCAGTGACTCACAAAACTACCAAAAACGAACAAGAAGAGATACGGCTGTAATTTGCAATTACGTTTTTTCCCCTTTTTCCGTCTTGTTATAGCCACCACCATTCCCCATAGTGTCTCACTGGACGTTTTGCAAATAAATTCAATTCTCCGGGAATGTAAACCATTTACGCAATTGCCTTTCACCAGTTCTTTTTTACAAAAATAGGCGTGCCATAGGCAAGCAAAAGAAGAGCGAGAGACAAAGAGTATAGTTGATACCCAAACGGCTCATGCCACGAATTTTGAACAGAAACACAAAAAGGAAAATAAAGACAAACGACAACGCGAGCAAGTTCTCCACACCACAAACTCTGGTTAACTAAGACGTCGCCATAATCCCCAATCTTACCCGTTAATCACACGAATGTAAAGCTAAATTCACTTCTTGGATAACTCATTCGACAACCAATCCAAACCTTCATAGAGACCATGGCCTTGGGTAGCACAAGTAGCTTGGATGTACCACTAAAGAACACAGGAGTGTTTGGCAATAGATTCAAATCGTAAATTCAACTAAATTACCCTTCTTCCACGTAATTGGTTGAGGCTTAACTTGTCGGTGAGCTCCGCTGCACTCATAGCATTCGGCAAATCCTGCTTATTGGCAAATATCAGCAAAACTGCGTCTCGCAGCTCGTCTTCTTGTAACTGTGTACAAAGTCCGAATAAAGTAAGTGAATAAAGACGCTAAAAAGGTACCATCTTCTGTAATTCTTCTTGGGCTTCTGAAATGCGCTCTCTATCATTGGAATCCACAACGAAAATTAAGCCTTGGGTGTTCTGGAAGTAATGCCTCCACAGAGGGCGGATTTTGTCTTGGCCACCCACATCCCAAACGGTGAAGCAAATGTTTTTGTACTCGACAGTCTCCACATTAAAACCAATGGTAGGGATCGTTGTGACGATTTCTCCTAACTTCAGTTTGTATAAAATGGTGGTTTTACCGGCCGCATCCAAACCCACTATTAAAGACAAGAAAGTTTAAATTTTAAGCATGACTAGTCAATAAATTTGAGTTAAGCCGCTTATTAATTTACCCATGAGGATTCTCATTTGTTTCTTTCCAAAAAGGCGTGTTAGCACGCTAGAGATAGTCAAACCCATGATGGTGTCAGCAGTGGGTTAAACTAATGTAAACTATATGCGGAACCGGCGGAAAATTTCACTAGATTAAATTTGTAGATACGCAACAAGGATTATTAGGTTACTGACGTAGAATCTCCAGTATAATACCGAGCTGGAAATCACCACAAAAATATTGCGTTCACGACTGAAACAGCCACGTCAAAAGATGGAACGGTGTCAAGCAAGTAGCGTCATCAACGACAACATTGAACACCACCAAACAGGCGCTATTTTTAAAAAAGCTTCACTCGCGAGTGATACAACATGACCCCTGTTTGTACTATACTGAGCAAAAAAACCTGTACTCAGAGAAAATAAAAGGTCTAATTAAGCCTCTAGCTGATTTCCCTTCAATGAAGGTATACCTATAATGAAGGTAAACCAGCCTAACGAGGCTTAATTAGACCTTTTATTTTCTCTGAGTACAGGATTTTTTTGCTCAGTCCATGAGACTAAAAGTGTCGGATCCCTTTACGGTAAAAAAAATATATTTTACATGACACATTTCCATGACACTTCAAGGTTCAAAACGCTCCAACTCCAACTCCGGGAATTACCCCTTGCATGTTCCTGGTTTGGCTTCCAGTGGTGTCTCTTTATAGCTTCATGCGATAAAATTAGTCATTTCAAAAAGCTGCAGCGGTATCAAACAAGTGCCACGGAATTGGATAAACGCGAAATATGCCAAGCACGAAATGGTAAAATGCTAAACGGGCCGCGAAACAGCTTTCTCATTGGTTGCAGACATGGTTGCAGATGCAGACGACGTTGGACTCGAAACAGACGTTTCGCGTTTTACTTTCAGATAAAAAAAGGAGTTTTTTTTAACACATTTGAGCTTGCTAGGCATCAACACAGTGTTTAATTTGTTTTTAAGTGTCTGACGAATGTATTACGTTAAATTACTCAAAAATACTTTAATGTTTTAAACTAAGTTGAAATTATACTTATTCTAAAATCGATTAGGTTATGTCAGGTTAGCTTAAATTATGTTAGCTAAATGCTATAATGCTTTTTACAAGATTTCCTTTTTAAGCATTGTTTGAAAAATCAACACAGTTTTCCTCACACTCGCGAAGGATGTCGCTCGCGCGTTTTTGCAGGATCATTTCGCGATTTACCATTTCGTGTTTCGCATGTTGCCTTTCAATAGCACCCAATCTACCAAGACCGTTAGACCCAAGTTAGACCAAGGTGCCATTTTCAAAAATTGTTCACCACCACCAATGAACCTATTGCCCGGTTATATAAAGCGTCTTAGGTCCTAGAACCTCCCTAGAAAGCAAATATAAAATGCACTGAAGCCAGCTTCTCTGTCAATTGTCTAAAAATATTTTATAACCTTGTCTTATATTTGCTAGAGAGGATATTAAAAAACGTGAAGATATGCGAACAAAACAGGTAGAAAAGACAGAAGGATAGACAGGAGGTGGGCGGTCGCATGATAGACCTTTCGACATTCCCCTCCAAGCTAAATATAAGACTTTTCCCGGCAGGACTATTTCTCGCTAGGTTTGGAGTAGGAACGAGTCTGTAGACCGTATAGTTTGTGGGTTCTGTTATCTCTACAGAGCCCTCGAGGAAAGTCTTCAAGACGTCTTAAACTTTTTCATGGCCGTTGGCAGGGCGCTGGTAGTCTGGGTCTGCCTCTGCCTGCTTGACGTAACCATAAGCGAGTGAATACCTGTTCCGTGCACATCAGCGATCTGTTCGGTTAGTTATAGGAAAAGTAATCTCCTCCTCGGTACAGCCCGGAAAGGTACTATGACGAAACAAGTGTAGACACACCAAGTACACGGAGCAGCAGGTTGGGCTTTTGTTCCAGATCGACTTCCTCCACAGCTCGACAGTCAGTGTCTGAACGAACTTGAGCAGGAAACCATTGCCATTCGCCAAAAACTGGGGACTGGAAGTCGACTAATTCAGAACATTTACTTTAGCGAAAGCTGAACGTTCAGTCATGACGTGAAATGCGAAGCGATGTGTTGTGCAGTAATCGGGAAGTCAACGCGTGTAACCCATATAGCCAAAGGATAGTACAGTTTAAATTGCCGTTATAGTTCCCTACACAAGACAATAACTCGAACCAAGAAGCTTAAAATCGGTTCTCCAGGATTGTCAAGTAACGATAAGCTTCATCGTCTAAAGTCCATTCCTCGGTTATTTAAGTAAGTTTATGCATACGCTTGTACAGGGCAAGTTCGCCAGAAAAACCAAGTTCCGTTATAAATGCATGTGGTCGTCCGTTATTCACCGGATTCACGTATTGGAATGCATTGCAGTAAATTTAAGAGGTTTCGTTTGCTATTAATCAGGCTTCGAGATACACACGGATTTCTTAAGCCTTATAAAGCCTTATAAAGGCTCTCCGCCTATGTTTCTATCTAATCACCGGTAGAATTGTGAGCGCCCAAAGATTGCAGCCACTGTGATTGCAGCCGAGTGGGAAATCGCGAGGCAACCCCCAACCTAACGGCGAAAAAAAGGAATTTTTGTTCTCGTATTCATTTGCAAGACCTTGGCCTAAAAACCGCCCATGGCGAGGACAATTAATTACCTGTACTTTCTTCGAGAATCCCATAGAATCCGTTTTTCTGACCCTAAAACTAGGTCGACTCGCTAAAAAAGAGGGAGAGTATTCTGTCTCATTAGCATCTTGAAAGCTTGCTAACAATGAAGTTTGCCACTCTTTAACGACCTGTGACTTGCATTGTGTCAATTGATCCTTCTTTTACCCTTAAACATAAACAAGCAATGGACCAGAACCTCCCACTGCTCGTGTGCCCTTCTCGGTTTCCTGCACAAGAAAAAGGAACGTTATTGCGTAAGAGGCTTCCAATTGCTTCTCAAGTTTTACCATTCCTTTCTACGTTTGTGTAGTGTTTTCCAAATGAAGGCGTAACCAAGGGAAACTCGATATTACAAGCATTTTTTCTCATCCATTCTCTCTCCCTCTCTTGTATTCTTTTGTATTCTCTTCGCACTCTCTCTCGCCTTGCTAAACTTTGTATAGTCTCTAGTCTGTTGAATCGATAAAATGGCCTTTTCGTTCACTCGCAGATATTGCGTTGCCTAACTCTGCATTAAAGGCTTCCTGCCAGTGCAGAGGCAGCGTATGTAGGCTACTAAATGTAAACTTATACCTTGCTCTACTTGTGGTACTCGTAGGATGACGTTTAGACGGTTAATCCGTCTCCCAAGCTGTTATTTACGACGCATTAAAGGAAGCTTGTTCGTCGCAGTCATTTGTACGTCGCTTGTGGGCCTTATTTTGGTCGTCTCGCAACTCGACGTTCCTTCCAAGATCCCGGCTCGAGGTAAAAACTAAAAAAATAAAAGAATATGGAAGTTTTTGCAATGGAGAACAGGTGAGTTGATGCTAAACGTGAAATTACACCAATTTACACGTTTGTGAGGAGCTTATTAAACTATTGAAATTCATTAAGGGGCAATTCCGCTCTAAGAAATAATGCATGTCTTCAAAATTTATATTTCACAAACCGCTCGTAAAACCTTTTCGAGGCTATTAAGCTTCATCACACAAGATAAATTTTGGATTTGTAAAACAATCTCATACCTATATTATACCCAGTGCCGGATTTAGGGACCCAGGGCCCCTAGGCAGTTCACAGAGTCGGGACCCCCATTTTGGCACGTAGCAAAAAAAAAAAAAAA